>QRDG01000529.1:1873055-2009697 GCA_012064385.1 Puccinellia tenuiflora
CGCCTCTTCTTCTCCCCCAACTGCTTCTCATTTTCGCTAAGGACCAGCGCGCGAACCGACCCGACCCGTCAGGCTGCCCAAATCCGCCGCCGGCCTCCACGCGCCCGCCGCCGGCGGCCTCCACTCGTCGCCGGCCTCCACGCGCCGTCGGAATCCCCCTGCACCGCCCGCAACCTGCGCCGCCCTCCCCCGCCGATCCCTCCTCGTCACCGGCCAACTGCACCGCCCGCACCTCCACGCGCCCGCCGCAGCCGACCTCCACTCGTCGCCTGCAACCTGCGCCGCCCTCCTCCGCCGAGCCCTCATCCGCCGCCCTCCTCCGCCGAGCCCTCATCCGCTGAGCCTCTCCTCCGCCGAGCCCTCCTCCTCCGGCCTCCGGTGAGCACCTCTGTTAGTTAGTTTTTTTTTATTTAGTTAGTTTTTTAATTCAGTTAGTTAGTTCATTATTAGTTAGTTAGTTAGTTAGTAATATAAATTATTAGTTAGTAATTTTTGTTAGTAGTGCCTTAGTAATTTTAGTTAGTAGTTTTAGATTTAGTTAGTTAGTTTTTAAAATATTACTAATTAGTGATAATGTCTAGTATAAGTAGAAGAGTAGCAAATTTAGCAAAGTAATTTCTTTACAAAGTTTGGAAATTTAGCAAGCAATTGTTATTTTGATGATTGGGTTAGCAGAGTTTAAGGAACAGTCAAATTAATACTCCGAGAATTAGTTGCAATAGTGTTTTGTTAAAACTATTTGTTACTCCATAGTAGTTAGTTTTAGTTAGTAATTTAAAATTAGTTTAGTAGTTTCAAATTAGTTAGTAGTTTAAATTAGTTAGTAATTTAAATTTTAGTTAGTGTTATAATTAGGTGTGTAGTTTAGGTAACATTATTGTGTTGTTTTTTGTAGTGTAGGAAATTTAGTGGTAGGTAATTTAGTGTTAGAAATTTAGTGGTAGGAAATTTAGTGTTAGAATTTATTAGAAATGTTATTAGAAAAATTTGCTAAGTCAATTTGGAATGATTTAGTGGTAGCTGATTTTGCTGTTTTTTATGAGCCGAAAGAATAATGTTGTCTTCTTGGCTATTCTTAATGCAAGCCGATGATTAGAATAGTCCATTATGCTTGCAAGAAGACTGTCTACAGAACCAAGGGTAAATGCAAAGAACAATGCATTTATTTCTACTTCGTTCTTGTAGGCACTCTTTTTGCTGACTAATGGCTTTGACATATGAGGCTTCAGATGTAAACCACGTTCCCTATGCTTAGGCTTCATATTTATTTATGATTTAGGCTTCATATTTGTATAAATAAATATTTATTTATGATTTTAGGCTTCATATTGTATAAATAAATATTTATTTATGATTTTAGGCTTCATATTATTACTACAAGTTTTCTGAACGACACGGCAGAGACAGCTCCGAAAATAACTTTCCTATTTTGCAGAAACTATGGAACCACACGGCAGAGATGAAATTCAGGAAAATATCCTCGAGGATATAATCTGTGGCGATGATGAAACAAGTCACTTTCTGAACGACTCCGGTGAGGGGGATGAGTCTCTCAACGCCTGGAAAGAGGCCGAACTCGGCATCTCCGATGAGGGAGAAGCCGACAAGGCAGAAGCCGGCAGTTCCGGTGCAACATTGATTATTACAAACTCCGACGAGGTGCATATATATTTATATTGATTAATTTAGCCTCTGTTGTCCATATACACATATTAACGGTCTTTCTTCTTTTAGCCATCCGGATCGAGAAAATCCTCTGTGAGGACGAAACGAGGCCCAACCAAAAAGTTGCAGGACAATGTCCGCTACAGGATCGAAGAAGTCGCTGCAGACGGCGAACCCATTGCTCCAATTGATGTTAGACAAAAATTTGTGAAGCAATGCGGTGTTATTGTTAGGGACTACGTCCCGATCACCATCCGAGAATGGAATAAGCCAAGGGATCCTAAAGTTAGAGATATCGGCCCCGAAGGCAAAAGACGCCTTTTTCAAAAGGTCATGGTTAATTTCACATTGCCGTTGCCAGAGGTGGATCCAGAGGAGGGGGAGCCAGATGAGGAGGAGATGGATGCCCGAAAAAAAGCTCTAGTAGATAAAGTCAAGGCGTGGGCTCTTAAGAAGATGGCCGAGCTATTCAACAAATTTAAGAAAAGATTGGTCACCGACTATATCTTGAAAGATAAAACTCCGGATTTCGATCACGGGTATGAGAAGATAAGAGACTACTGGGAAGATTTTGTGAATTACAAGAAATCAGAGAAAGCTCAGTTAAAGTCTGCAGTAAACAAGGCAAATGCTGCTAAAAAGAAGTACCACCATACTATGGGGGCTGCTGGCTACGCCTGTTCCATGCCTAAGTGGGACAAACTTGAGGCCGACCTGCTGGCTAAAGGGATCGTTCCAGAGCCTATAAAAGAAGGATGGACCGAACGGACAAGAAATTGGTTTTACGGGCATGGGGGCACATTGGACGCAGAAGGAAAGTGCATATATACCAGAAGACACAAGGATAATCCCCTACTACCCATCGAAGAAATTAGGAAAGCATACAAGGATGTTGAAGAGGGACGGTTCCGTCCCGATAGAGAGGTTGACGAGCTTTCAAGCGCCCTTGGGAATAAAGAACATGATGGACGAACACGAGGCACCAAAGGCTCCAAGCCGTGGAAACATGGGTTTCCCGTGGAAAGGAAAATATTTCCCGATAAAGTCATCAGAGGATAAAGGAAAGGGAGGCAAGGGAAGCAATCGCTGCTGCAGACCGGCTGCGTAATATAGAAGAAACAATTAAGCGGCAGCAGGATCAAATGAAGCGGCAGCAGGATCAAATTAACGAACTTAGCCAGCAAGGCACTGCCGGCCTATCTCAGCAGCACGTTGTAGAAGCTGCAGTCGATGCTACCGACCCATCATATCGGAAAAGCAGCGTGGCTTCGAGCATGGTCCCGGCACGTGATGATGATGCACTGACGACGGATGCTCTTCGTCGCTACCCAGTGGATGATATCACGGAGAGCACACCTTGTGAGCTACATGTGAAAGTGTTCAACATAACCATGAAGGTGGCGGTCGGCTATGCCGTACCAATTAGACCTACACCAACTTTCCATTGCTCCCCGGTTCCTCATGGCTACGCTATTGTCGGGGTCGATGAAGTTAGTAAAGGATTTGAGGAGCTGAAGCTGGAACACCCTGCAGGTGAAGATGGGGAGGTGGTTGAACTTGGAGAAGCCAAGAAAGGGACTATTCTATGGCCAAAGGAATTCATCGTGCTTCCAAACTGGCCGCCTCCGCCGCCTCACCACTCTCCACCGCCGCCGCCTCACCACTCTCCACCTCCTACGCCGCCTCACCACTCTCCACCGCCGCCGCCTCACCACTCTCCACCGCCTCAGGCGCCGTCTTTGCCGCCTCACCACTCTCCACCGCCGCCGCCTCAGGCGCCGTCTCCGCCACCTCACCAGTCTCCAGAGCAGCCGTCTTCGCCGCCGCATCAGTCGTCTCCGCCGCCGCATAAGTCTTCTCCGGCGCCACGTGTGGGTACTCTGGGGTTTGATAAAAACCGATCACCGAAACGTTCAAGGTCACCCCTCCCAAAAGTACCTCATAAGAATCTTGCCAAGAGACCTTATGACTATACGGTGGAGGAAAATAAGGCGATCGCAAAAGGGGAAACGGATAAGTGGTTTGCTAACTTGAAGGTAAAGAAGGCGAAAGCGCCAAAGTTCCCCGACACCCCAGAAGAACATGCCGCTGTCGTGAAAATGCTGAAAAATTATGCCCAACCCCGCCAAAGCTGACACCAGACTATGACCGCTCTATTCTCAAGTCGGTTCGGGCAAATAAACAACGGTCGAAGAGTATTAGTGCAAGCCGGAAGACAGCCGCCCAGCTAGGAGAACAGCAAAAACAATCGTGCCCCCCGCTCAAAGTGTTTTCCGATACCAAGGTGGGGTCAAGCAAACCTGCGGTCGGCATCGATCCTGAGTTTGTTGCAACGTACGGAGAAGCAGCCGCTGCTCACGGCTTGTCTATTGCTGAGTACTTAGACCAATTACAATTCCACGAAGAAATAGTTCCAAAATACAAATACCGGCACGTGCATCCTCTCGTCAAATCTGAGTTAGTCAAAGATCTACAAACAAAAATGCGAAGATTGCATAGTTGGTACATGGCAGCCTCAAAGAAAGGGGAAAATTGGATCTACGTGGGATATAAGAACGAGCATTACGGGCATGGAGATGACCACGTAATGATTGAATTTTGTGAATTATTTCAGTTATACCAACAAGCAGCCCTTGACAAAGCTATCATCAGCGCCTATTGTCTGTAAGTATTATTTCTGTAGTTAAGTCTCTACCTAGCTCACCTCGTTCATTGCATTTATAATCTTACTCATCACTATATTAATTATGCAGAATGAAGATTCTCCAATGCAAAGAGGACAAATCTATGACATTGGGTTCGTTGATCCAAATACCGCTCATGAAGTTAGCCTCCATGATTTTCCCGACGATACAGAGAATAACTTGGTAAATGCGTTACGGTTCAACGAAATCAAAAGAGAAATATCATTTCCTTACAACTTCAAGTAAGTGTTACTATCTTCTACATATTTTATTTCGCTTAATTTCTCGATGTTAAGTGTATAATTGATGACTTATGCGTGCGCAGCTTCCACTTTATTCTGCTAATCATTATGCCTGACAAAGGAGTAGTACAAGTCATGGACTCCATACATAAACCCCTTGAGAAGTGGGCGGACATGCAGGAATGCCTCCAGAGGTAATTTCAATCATTATGGCATTATCGGCAACTTTCCGTTCATTTACTGATAGCAAGTAATTAATATATAACTCCTTTATTCATTTTCTTTGCCGGGCAGGGCTTGGAAACGATTCACCGCCAGGGCTAGGGGTGAATGGGCGGAGGAGCTTACATTTAAACCAATAAATGTAAGTACTACTATCTAGATCCGTGCATCTCTTTGATTCTAGTTCAATACCATTCCCATTCTTCATTATTATTTTGATTGAACTCTGTTCCCGTAAAGTGTTTGAGCTAGGGAAGTGGGAATCATTTATGTGGATACTACGTCTGCGAGTTCATTCGTCAGACGTGCTGTGAGAAGGGCAGAATCTTAGAACAACTTCAAGTGCGTATGCAATATTCATAATCTTAGTTTATTGCCATCAATTCTGTTTACTTTCATTCATATATATTGACCCTTTTTTAATTAGATCGAACGGTTGCGGGATGGCCTTCTACCATACGATCGCATACGAGCAATTCAAGAGGAAATTGCCGGATTCTTACTTACAGAGGTCCTAGATCCGAAAGGAGAATACTACTGTAAGGTTGAAATTAAATAGTGAGAGTGTAAAAGAGATGTATATATGTAGGACGACGAATGAGATGTGTGTAATATATATATTCGTGGCGATGATGTGTAATAGTGGTTCCTCTTATTTAACTAGTAGTGGCATTTTTGTAGTTCTAAGAAATATTTAATTTAAGTTTTTTAAACATGCATGCATTTTTCATAATCAAATAGGTCTTATTTTCTGAACATTTTGGTATTTTATTCATATTTTTATGAATTACAGAATAAGCATTATTTATTTTATAAATTTAAACAATTTTCTGAAATTTTTGGAAAAAGTAAAATCTGACGGGACAATAGTCCCGGTTCGTATTACGAACCGGGACGAAAGCCCCGGGACCAAAGCCTCCGCCCCTGCTGCCTGTGGCCGGGCCACGTGCCCCCCCATTCGTCCCGGTGGTGTCCCAACCGGGAACCGGGACCAATGGCCCAAACCAACCGGGACGAAAGGTGGTTTTTCTACTAGTGGTAGCTCCAAATTTGAAATGTTAAATATGAAAGTTGTTCAGAAAAATGTGTAGAATTTAAATATGCCATCTATGTCCATGTTTGCATCATGTAACTTGAGGTTTAGTGGGGTTTTGCATAAACACCTAAATAAATGAATATGGAATGTGTGGGTAATTAATTATAATAGTGCCCTCTTCCATTTAATTTTGCATAGATCACCCATGTCTTGCTTTAACATGCTAACAACATTTAATTTTGATGGTTAGAAAAATAACTTGAACCATATTTAAATGTCGGAATCTCAGTTCCGTTTAATTTTGCTTAAGTTGCATTTTGCCATGTCATGCATCCATGCAATCAACATGCCGATTCTTTTTCCGTAGTAATAAGATGCATTTACTACGCTTTCCAGTGTTCATTGCTTCTTCGCGGGAATAGGACGTTGAGTTGATGTGAGCAACGACAAGTTCTGCTACCTCTACCGAATTGCAGGCAAGGATTACTCACTTGCTATCTTTGCTTGTTTTCTGTCTCTTACTCCTCCTATCTTTTGTTCCTTGCTAGCCCTATGTATCGATGCTTGTGTCTCGTTCCTATTTGTATGTTTATCTTGCAGCCATGATACAGCCACTTTCCCCACACCCTATTAACCTATTGTTTGTTAGCCTTGCGAGTCGTAGTGCATGCTCAGGAGTTGTTTGTGGTTTATCTCATACACTGCTGATGTTTAGATGGTATAATCTAATTAATGAAGACCTGATATGTGGGAGAACTTATATAATAAAGATAAGGCACCGGTGGAAGGCCAGCTATGGTGATTTGTTCCGCTAGTGTCGCCTAGGAAAAATCGTTCTTTTCCGCTTATCCAAGAATGAGCGCCCTACCCACACGTGGGAAGACTTATGGAACCCCCTGCAACTTAGTACCGGATCTGCTATATTGGTTAGGGAGCCACAAAGTAGTTCGGGTGTTTACCATTTGGAGCATATGCACAATGCATGTTGAAGATGAGAGGTTACAACTATGGGGGGCGCATATAGGTTTGCGGATCGTTCGTTCATCGAGTGTGGAAGGAGGAGCAATCGTAAGAGTGTTATCCTCCTGAAGCCGTTCACGCAATGTTTGGGCCCGCAAAGGAGTTTCGGCCGGGCTCCCCACGTGGATCAGTCTCAGATAGGTGGCTCTCTATCCAATGTAGTAGTGAAGGTGAAGGTCGTGTTGAGATACCTTTTGCCTTTGTGGTATGTGGTTGATCAAACATGTATGGTTACATTTGGGCACCCCTGTAGGGTTAAATCTTTTCGAAAAGCCGAGTCCCCGGTTATGGACGACTTGGGTAATGTGCTGGCTAAAAAGATCATAGACATCACCGTATTACTAAATAGCTAATTTGCCTAGTAAATAGCATTACTTGAATAATAATATGATTAAAACTTGATCAACGTGTGAGTGCCCGGACTTCTTCCTCGTGGGTTGCTGATACGATGGAGTTGTCTTAGGGCGGGTATTGTTTGGTGAGTAGAATAGGTTCTACGAGTTTGCGCTCTCTTTCCTTATTCTAATTAGACGGAAGTTGTAGCGAGTCTCTATAAGTTGTTAGTGCTGCTTGCCGCCGCCTCAATCGCTAACCCTCTTTCCCCGGAATTCAAGTTTTGATATCTTGTGAGTATTCCTTGCCAGTACTTCTACTAGTACTGACCCCTTCGGGGCTGCTATTCCAATGCAGCCGACAGGTATGAAGTCTGACGACGTTAGCTTGGGAATCCCTCCGGCTTGGCCTGGGCAGGGTTATGGTGCCTTCGTTTATCTTCAGGACTCTTAGTCCCATTTGTATTCTTATCCGTACTCGGATACTATTTCGCTTCCGTTGTTATTTGGATCTTTGTATTGTATCTTTGTACTCTTGACTCGGTGAGTTGTTGTATATAAATGTTGTTTTGTGGGTTCCATCGTGAACTATTGTAATGATTATCACAATTCCACCCGCATAACGTGTGTGTTGCGACGTGCATGTTATGCCTGGTGGGCGTCCTAGGATCGTTATTATGCGGATTAGGCGGTAGCACTCAAGTCTGCATAGTACCGATCCCGGGGCGTTACACGCAAGGCAAAGGTATGATCTTGATAGGGCTTTTATTTCACCGGTCTCATGATGTTAGTTGAGAGACCGGATTATAGGATAGATAGCCGTACTATCAAGAGGGGCTCTCGACCGAGTATCGTGATCGCATCGTTCGTGGAGAGCTCAAACCTTTGCATCCATGCAATCATCTTTATTGGTTCTTATTTGTCTCTTATCGTGGTGTGGTCTTGGTGCTTGTCATGCTTGTCATGACAAAGCCAAGTTCACCGAAAACGATTTGCATTTGCGTCTTGTTTTGCGGTTTCGGTGTTGGAGATTTTGTCGGTTCATTCGTGCGGAAGATTTATTTCTTCCATCTCCTTGCAAAATCTCCATTGCTTGTTTGCCATTTACAAAGGTTGCTTTTGTCGTCCTCTTTCCAACAAAACTGGTTTTACTTCGTTCGGACTTCAGTTGCAAAAGAAACAGTGTTTCGGTTTGCGAAAAAGAGCTATTATGCTTTCCCCATTTGGTTTTACAATGTTTTGTTGGACCATGATGTTTCTCTGCATAATCTTGTTGTGCTCGTTGTGACGATTCCAACGAGTCCAAGATCGTCGAAAACGGAGTTCATTTGCAAAAGTTATGGGACTTTGGATTTGCTGTTTGATCTGGCCCGGAGTGTGTCCGGAGTCTCCGGCCCTCTGGACCGGAATCTCCGGTCTTCTGTTTTTCGCTGCCGAACGATTTTGTGTGGTGCGTCTCTGCACTCGGTCTGGAGATACCTCGGAGATGGGGCAGAGTCTCCGGCCCCGCCGGAGTCTCTGGCCCAAATGACCGGAGTCTCCGGTCCCTGTGTTTTCGCTGCTGTTTGTCTTGCTGTGGTGCGGTACTGGACTGGGGTCCGGAACACCCCGGAGATGGACCGGAGTCTCCGGCCCACCGGAGTGTCCGGCCCAAATGACCGGAATCTCCGGCCCCAGATTTTCTTGGCGGGTTTGCGTCTATGTGGTGTGGCTCTGTTGGGAGTCCGGAGCATCCCCAGAGGGTGCCAGGAGTCTCCGGACTGGCCGGAGTCTCCGGCCCCAATGACCGGAATCTCTGGCCCTCCACGAGTCCGGCCAGACCGGAGTCTCCGATCACTTAGTCCGGAGTCTCCGGCCTGGACAGGCTCCAACGGCTAGTTTTTGGGGGAGTCTATAAATAGCCCCCTTCTTCCCCAAAATCTGGCTGCTCACTCATTCTAAATCTCCTCCATTGTTGCAAACTTGTGAGCTTGATTCCTCTCCATCCCTCCAATGATTCTTGCCCAAACTTAGGGATTGAAGTGAGGAGATCTAGATCTACCATTCCACCAATCAAATTATCCTGTAAGTGAGGGGAACCTAGTGGATCTAGATTTGGGGTTGCTTTGTGTTCATCCCCTTCGTTCTTCCTCTCTTATTCTCCCCAAATCATTTGTTGCTTGGTTGGAATTTGAGAGTGAAGGACTTGACCACTTTGTGTGTTCTTGCCTTTTGCATTAGTTGCATCGGGTTGCTCTCTCCGCGGTGATACGTGAAGATCGAATTTGAGAAGCTTCTTACTCTTGGGTGCATTGTGTACCCTAGACGGTTGGAGGTGCCGTGAAGACTTCGAGTTGTGAAGCTTCGGCACGAGTTTGGGAGCCCCCAATTGAGTTGTGGGTGTGTGCCCCAAGAAGAGTTGTAAAGGGCTCCGGAATCCGCCTCGAAGGATTCCAATAGTGGAAGGTGAACCAATCCCCTGGGTGAGATTCATCAGAGAATAGGGTGAGGCCTTTGTGGCATCTTGAGTAGGCCTCTTGTGCCGAGCTCACACCCCTCCAACGAGACGTACTCCCTTAACAAGGAGGAACTCGGGAATACATCCTCGTCTCCGCGTGCCTCGGTTATTTCTATACCCGAGCTTTTACTTATGCAATTTACATTGTGATAGCCTTCGTGCTTGAAGTTTATCTTTAGCTATCACCTTGTTGCTTAAATTGCTTAGCATAAGTTGTTGGTGCACATAGGTGAGCCTAGTAATTAGGTTGTTGGCTTGTTAATTTAAACACATAGTTTTATTCCGCAATTATCAAGTCCCTAATTACAAAAAGTGTTAATCGCCTATTCACCCCCCTCTAGGCGACATCTCGGGCATAGCTTGTTCTTTCGTAGGTGTGAAAGAGAATAGTTTCTGCAAAACTCGCCATGATTACTACACCAGCTGGATCGTCAGAGAGGATAGTGGGGAGTAGAGGGCCTATAAAAGGCTCTCTAGCCCCCAGCTCCTCGGTAACTTCTGATCTTGCTTCCCCTTGCTCCTTGCCCTCCCTGCCCCTCCACAACTCACAAGGCCATGTCTGGGGAGGCAGGAATGTCCTTCTCAGGGACGTCGACGGCGGCGTCCATGCACCGAGGCGCGGCGGAGGCACCCAGGGGAATTGGGGCCCGGGCCGCTAGAGAGGAAGACGAGGTGGTGTCGCGCCTGGCCCATGCTATGGTCCTGCAGCCCAGGAGGAGGCTCGAGCGCGTGCGCTAAGCAGGGCTCAGCTCCTAGCGGCCTTGAAGGAGAAGACCGTGGGGATCCCGGAGGTATCCCGTCTCTGGGAGGAGCTCGAAGCCGTCAAACAGGTTGGAGTTGCGTTTCCCTCGGCCCCTCGCTCCTCTTGGGCCTGGTCTAGACCCTGACCGAATTTGTCCCCTGTCGCAGGTGGACGACAACGCCATGAGCGAGGTGGCGACCGAGGTGATCTCCCTGCTTCGCTACCTGGCGCCCGGACGCGTCAGCCAGCTAGGAGACGCCTGAAAAAACCTTCCGGATTCTCCCTCTTTCCCCAGGCGTCCCCGGGAATTGAGAGGTCCCCCTTTGGGCGTGAACAAAACAAGGGCGGACAGCAAGGAGTGCTAACTCCAAGCTAGCCTTAGCAGCATAGGAGCTAGTAGTTGCATAACCGAATGTAAATTCAGAAATGTAATTCAAAATGTAAATTCGGATGTATGCAACCCTAGACTCAACTCCCGGGGTCATTTCCCAAATCTTCCCTTGCACTAACGCGCCGTCTAGTTTCAGAGGAGGCACTTAGGTGCAAGGCACTCTACCTCCGCACGGTAGATGTACCCCTAAGTCGGACTATACCTTCCGGGAGTCCTTCGCCACTGTCCACGGGTACTAGGCCAGAGGGAAACGGACCATTTGCCGGGGTGGTCGCCTACCCCCACAAAGGCTCTCATCAACCGTCAAGCATGCGCAGGTCGATGGTATATTGACTCTGAGCGAGATGTTATGCCTAGATGCAGGATGCTGATGCAAGAACTTAGCTGTTTTCTTGTCGTGTTTCCAATTCATCCTGTCCTTTGCCGCGTCCCGTTGTCCGATCCTATCATGGGAAGGAGCTACACACAACAAGCTTTTAGTAGAAAAAGAATGGACCCTCTTTCCTATCATGCTAGCGTGTTATCCGAAGCAAACCGCAAGCACAGTTGGTAGTACATTTCTGTGGTGAGGTGCGTTTCACCACAGCACTGCCCGATTCCCCTTTCCGTGGTAGTACGGCATGATCGGGCGGCAGTGCCTAGTCAGCGAGGCCACTCGCGGTGCTTCTACCCGTCTGCCACCGGCACATACCAGCCCCCTGCTTACGGGTTGCTAAGGATAACATGCTTCCATGGAAGAATTGAGGCTCACGGGAATTGAAATAACTTATCTTTTATTCTCCTGGCGACGATTCTTACACCCTATTACAGAACACTAGCCCCTCAGGCGTGCTTTAACGGATCCGACATTTGCGATTCATGTTCGTAATCAGGGGTAGAATTTCCGAAGATTCTCGATGTTCCAGGCGTTGCCTTCCGGCCGGCCTTGCTCGTCCTCCAGGTACGCCGTTCCGGGTTTCAGGGTATGTGTCACCCGGAAGGGTCCTTCCCACTTTGATGACATCTTGTTCAGGCCTTCCATTTTTTGCCTCTTGCGCAGTACCAAGTCCCCGGGTTGCAGCTCCCGTGAGTGAACATGATGACTGTGGTATCGGCGGAGTCCTTGCTTGTACCGGTCTGACCGTATGGAAGACCGACACCTACTCTCTTCCAGCAGGTTTATGTCATCGATCCTTCGCTCTTCTTGCGTGTTCTCATCATATGCGAGCACCCGGGGTGATCCGTACTTGAGCTCTGATGGCAGGACAGCTTCAGCTCCGTAGACGAGGAAGAAAGGTGTCTCTCCAGTGGCTCTGCTTGGTGTTGTTCTGAGTGACCACAGTACGCTTGGCAGGTGATCAATCCACTTTTTCCCCTTGTTCTCCAGCTTGTCAAAGGCTTTGGTCTTCAATCCCTTGAGAACTTCTGCATTTGCTCGTTCCACTTGCCCGTTGCTTCTTGGGTAGGACACCGAGGCAAAACACACCTTGATGCCCATTTCTTCGCAGAAGTTGAGGAAGGCTTTGCTGGTGAACTGAGTGCCATTGTCGGTGATGATTCTGTTTGGAACTCCGAACCGGTAGACGATTCCCTCAATGAACTTGATGGTGGCCTGGGCCGTCTGGCGTGGAACTGGCATCATGGGTCTTCATCGCCCTCAGGAGTCGAGGCCGGCTTGACCTTCTTGGAGAGAGGGTCAGTGACGAAGACGCGCTTGTCGGGACCGGGGTCCTGCTTCTTGCTCTTCGCGGGGATGGCCTTGTCCTCGGGTTCCTCCTCCCCGGGGACTCTGACCCCCTCTTCTACGCGGGCGCAGCGGTCCACGAGCTCCCAGAGCTCACGGGTAGTCTCAATGCGATGAGTGCTCAACTTCACGCGCATCCGAATGTGTCGAACGATGGCGTGGAAGGACTGGATGACAAGCTCCTCCTTGATGCACGGGATGGTGTTCATCTTCTAGGTGAAACGTTGGATGAACTTGCGGAGAGTCTCACCCGGGAGTTGCTTGAAGTTGTGCAGGTCGCTGGGTACTCCCGGGCGCTGGTACCGCCTTGGAAAGCCCCCAGGAACGCCTCCTTCAGTGCCCGCCAAGAACAGATGGAGCACTTGGGGAGGTTGAGGAGCCACGACTGGGTGTCTCCCTTTAGGGCCAACGGGAACTAGTTGGCCATCATGACCTCGTCGGCCCCGACAACTACCGCAGCAAGCGAGTACAGCTACAGAAAGTCCCGGGGGTTGGTGGTGCCATCGTAGCGGAGGACGTCGATCTTGAACTTCTGGGGCCAGGCGGCCTGGCGAAACTTGGGGGAGAGGGCGAGGCAGCCCTCGGCGATGTCGTCGTCCCGATCCTCCCGCCAGTGGCGATATCGGTGATGTTCGATGCCGGTGCGTGCGTCCTCATAGAGACGGTTGTTGAGGTCCTTGTGCAGATCCAGGTTGCGCGTGGAGGATGATCCAACGGAGATGGCCTGGCTGCAGTTGCGGTTCGCCCGACCCGCCGCAGGAGGGTTTGCTTGAGGAGGCACGGCTTCACCTGGGCGATCACCCCGGGGAGGGTCCCGGGGTTCTCGCGCCTCTTCTCCCTTTGCTCCGGGGCTGTCGACGGTGGGGGC
This sequence comes from Puccinellia tenuiflora, assembly GCA_012064385.1. Lineage (NCBI taxonomy): Eukaryota > Viridiplantae > Streptophyta > Magnoliopsida > Poales > Poaceae > Puccinellia > Puccinellia tenuiflora. The sequence goes on from QRDG01000529.1 coordinate 1,886,478, forward strand.
GTGAACGGGCTCACACCTGGGACCGCTGTCGGCGAAGTGGAGGAGTTCCTCCACATGGGTCCGCCACTACTGGTAGACCTTGGGGTTGTCGGTGCTGGGTGGGAACTGGATCAGAGCCTTGGCGGTGATGATGGCGTCGTGACGGGCCTGCGCGTCCTCCGAAAGGAGAGTGCAAAACTTGTTCTTGGTGCCCTGCTGGCTCATGCCAGTGCGGGGTACCGTCGCTCTTTTCACCGACAGAGGGGTCCTTGCCGGCGTTGCCGCCGATGCTCTTCTCCATGCCACCATCTTCACCGCTCCGGGTTGAGCCGCTTGCCCCGCCGGAGCATCATTCTCTAGAGGTGGAGGAGGAGAAGCCCGGTTTGCCGCAGCAGCGCGACGCTCGCCGGTAGCCTGAGAGCGCGTGGGGGAGACCGGTTTGGACACCTGGACGTCGGGCCTCTTCTTCGGTGCCATGGTCGATGAAGAACTTGAAGAAGATCTTGACGAAGAACGCGAAGCCGATGAAGAACTTGAGGTGGATCTTGACGAAGAACTCGAAGCCGATGAAGACGAAACCAGCGCTTACGCCCCCTACCTGGCGCGCCAGATGTCGTGTCTTGGATCACGGACACCGGGAGTAAAGGATACCCCCTTTTTGGGTTCGGTATGGGGCGCGAAGGAGGCTGAGAAACGTCTCCCGCCGGGAGGCTTCGTCTACGCTCGAGATCTACGTGCTAGCAAGCATCACAGAGACACAAAGAGTTTACCCAAGTTCAGGCCGCCCGGAGACTAACAGCCCTACTCCTGCATGTCTGGATTGAGTGGTGTACCATGATGTAGCGTTGCAATGGTGGTTGCGGGTAGGAACCCGGGAGGTGCTGGCTAGAGGTTGAAGACGAGCAGATCCTGACCCGGAGGAGATCACCTCTCGCCTGAGCTACTTTTGGACTTGTGCGCTACCTAGCCTAGCCTCCGATTCTCTGATGTTCCTCCTCCTTCCCTTGGATACATTGGTCCTCCTTTTATAGGCTAAGGGGATACCACGAGCGCACCCTTGGGGCCGGAGGGGTTTTGGCGGGAAAACCCCTCCGGGTTCTTCTTAGGAGGCGACGTGGCCTCCTCTCGTCCAAGTATTCTTCTGAGAGGGGGTAGGTGAGATCGCCCACCTATTCCAGGGAGGGCGGACAGAGACTGACAGCTTTCTCGCCTCTGTCCCCCTTGGCGCCTCCATCTTCTTGGCGCCCAAGTCTTCTAGGAGCTTCCAGGCAGGGCTGGCATGCTTATCTTCTTCGCGTGCTGGAGGCTGGTTCCCAGGGTGAGCCTGGCCTCCTGCCGGGCGCCGGGGTCCCCGGGACCTCCGTGTCTGCTTCCGGGTAGAGGCGGCCCCGGGGGGTCCCCTGGTCCTTTGCTTTGGTTGACGATGCCGTGTTCGTCCGGACACCATGGGGCAGATGGGGGGCCTATCTGCCAGTCCTGTGCCGTGGTCTTGAGCGCTTCCTTGGTGGGCCCAGGTGCGGTGGACCCACTTTGACCACATCAGGGGAAGCCCGTGTTCTACTATTGCGACAGCGTACACGAAGTAAAAAACGGCATAATAAGGCAATGCATAAATACAACAAAACGCAAGGCAAAACATGCGCTTGGGATTGCACATCAAAACACAATGCATTGTAAGACAAGACACCAGTACTATGATAGGCGGTGCAAGCTCAGAGTAGGACATGAAGAACGCAGAAACAAAGGACGTAACATGCATTCAATATAGGACATCCTATGAAATCTGGGAAGTGAAACCGAAAAAATGAAGGGAAAATCATGTGCGCTACAAACCCGAAGGCGGTTCAACCTATGCATTTCGGTCATTACAAAAAAAATATCGATGAAACACGTCAACATCAAATCTACTTTTGAAAATCTTGACGCGACTAGAACAATGGTGAAAATGCATCGTGAATCGGACGCTTGGTTTGTAGGGTATTTTGTTCTTTTTCTCGGGGAGTCTTACACAACATGATAAAAGGCGCGTTGTGGTTCACCCATGGGGTGAGACCTCCCCACAATGTGTCATTGTCACGTACTGAGGGGGTAAAAATCACCCTCTCTAGGCGGGCACACTTAATTTTTTGAATATGTTGTGGCTTTGTGAATTACTTGCTAAGATTAGAAATGTTATTGAGTCATTTCTGGAATCATCTACATAATAAGTTTTGGTTGTGTTTTCCATTTTATCAAAATATTGTCTCCAAAAGTATAGTAATTATACCCAACATTATGCTATTTTAAGGGAAAACAAGAAATAATTATTTCGAGGCCACTACTAAGAACCATCGACTATAAACACAAGATTCATGTAGTGTAAGGACAAGAAGATCGATCTCGATCGGACGGCTACCAATGTCAACTATGAATGACCATTTCTAAATCGAAGAGAGATATCTATTTCTTAATCCTGTGAGCTATAGACACTCAGGACCTTATTTGTTTCTTAATCGATGATAAAGAACTATTTCCATGTCGAGTAAGCTACAGACAATCCTTACCTTTTCTTTCTACATTGAACCTCTCCTTGTGTTTGGATGAGGTAGATGGATCCCAGCCGGGGCGAGCCCAGTTATGTTTGTGGTGGATTATTTTCTTTTATTAACATAACCTGAACTTCGCCTACCCATGGTTATATCAATTTTGTAACTATACCGGCTGAAACATTATATTTTTTTGGTAAAATATTGTATTTCGTAACCTCCTAAATCTCAATCAATTTTACTAGTTTGGGCATTATTCTGATGCATGCTAGTACGTATAGTATAGTGAGCAGTGGGATATTCACGGCAGAAGAAAATACACTTTCTAGTTCATTTATTCATGAATCATGTACTAGCAGTTACGTGCTATATGTACAGTTTGCCGAACAAGGTTTTGAACACCCAACGCTTCATTATCTCCAAAAAATGTTTACTTGAACAAGCTGACCTCAAATATCATCTCTCCTCGCAGAGCACAACCAGATTTCAAAGTCACCTTCTGAACAGTATTTCCCGAGTCTTCCGCGTTTCGGAAATGTTGGATGCACTCGCCTCTAAAGTTATAGCCCTCGCTGAGAATTCCGGAATATATAGTGGTCTCGAAGGGATAATAGGGCTTCCTAGTCAGCGGGGGGGGGGGGGGGGGGGGGTGGGAGTAGATGCGGGGCACCCGCCGGCGGCTGGCGATGGCTCCCGGCGCGCTCTCGCCGGAGCCGGCGTCGGCGTCGGGATCACGTTTCTCAGCCCTATGTACGGAGGTTCTGGTGGATCGGGATGCGGAGGCGCTAGCTGTGGAGGTCGCGGCGGACGTTCTAGCGGAGGACCGTCTGGTGTCTCGCGATGACGTTTGTCGGCCAGTGATCTCGGAGCTTGATCTGGCTAGGGGGTTCTGGGCCTACGTCGACTCTCCCTCGACGGCCAATCGCTTTTGGGAAGGCGGTTCACCGTCCGACGGCGGCGAGGTGCAAGGTACGTCCGGTTCGTTTTGTTGCAGGTCGAGCGAGGAGATGGTGGAGGGGAGGCGAACGCGTTCTTCATCCCCGCTGGCTGAGCGACCTCGGCTGGCCCCGGCGGTGAGGCCACGGTCCGGCGGGTGTGGCCAAGGTCGAGCTCTCCGGCTTCCGGCGGTGCGAGTTGGGTGGCGTGGTCCTCTTCCTCGCCCACGGATCACGCCCCCGGCCTGTCTCGGGGAGTTCTTCCCGAAGGAGTTGGTGGAGGCGATGGATGCGGCAGATCGGTCGCTCGCCGGCAATTCTTCATTTGGTGCTGATGCAGGGGCGGAGATTGTGCATGGAGGTGGGCCAGGGCATGTGGCGGTTAGGCCGTGGGCTCACCTGGGCCACCGGTTCAGGGGGATATGGTCCAACCTAGACCCGTGCCCTAGGCAAAACGAGTCTTTGTCCTTCGATCGTCGTCTATGCTCTTCCTCCGCCGGTGTTGCGTCCTCTGTCTGCACCAACTCTTCGACCGTTTGCTTCCCGACTTCGGTGGGCTCTGCGGTGATCGGCTCCGGGCGCTCGTTCGCAGAGGTGGTCGGCAGCCCGGTCGCCGTGATGGCTGGTCGTCAGCCGCCGCGAGGTGGGGGGAGGCCGCCGCCGGTGGCTTCGGTTCCCGCGGGTGCTGAGGCTGGGGGGGCCTCCTCCTCTGCTCCTGCCGTCATCAATGCCGGGGGTCGCCCCGCGGCCGGCCGTCGTGATGCGTCGGGGCCTCCCACTTGGGCTCCACGGCAGCAAGCTGCTTCGGCGCCGGCCCCGGTTCTGCTGCCGATTCAGCGCGGAGGGCAGCCTGCGGTAGGGAGCATTCGGCAGCAGGCGCCGGTGCAGCAGCAGCGTGGTGCTGCGGGTCTGCAGCACGCCCAAGGTCAGAAGAGGAGAAAGCAGGGGGTGGCGGGTCAGGGTGCAGCGGTGCAACCGCAGGGACCTCTTCAGGTCGCTGCGCCGGTGGCATCATCGCTGCAGCTCGTCGATGCGCCGGTGCTTCTGGTTGAGGGGGCCCCTTCGGCTCCGGCTCCTAAGAAGATTAAGGTGTACTGTTGGAAATGCAAATCGAAGTCTCATGCGGCTAAGGATTGTACTGTACAGCACTATTGCTATGTCTGTGACAATTCAAACCACCCGACAGCTAAGTGCCCCACCTTGAAGCTGCCGAGGCCTATGACTTTTGTGTCCGGTTTTGGGGACGAAGACCTGATGTTCACCCAGTTCCCGGACAGCGTATATAAGGAGCTGCCTTCCGCCAATTCGATCCCTACTGCTTGTGTTGAGGTGCATGGCGAGGTCGTCTCTGCGGCAACAGTTGAGGCACAGGTTGCTCGCATTTGTCCGGTCGCCGCGTGGAAGTGGGAGGCTTTACCGCATGGTGCTAGTTCTTTCCTGCTTGGTTTCCCATCGTTGGAGGACTTGCAGAGGGTAGATGGTCTTGAGCTGGGGGTTCCGAGGCAGGCGGCCAAGCTGGTCTTTAGTCAGTGGACACCCGAGGAGATTCCGCACAAGATGGAGTTGCACCAGGTTTGGGTCCATGTTACCGGTGTTCCGTATCCACTGCGTCACTTTCTTGGTTTGTGGGCTATTGGTACTCTCATTGGGACGACCATTGACGTTGATCTTCTTGCGCTGCGTCGCCGTGGTATTGTTCGTATTCTTGTGGGTTAGGTGTCGGAAAATTGTTTCAAGAAGAGGGATGGAATTGGTCCTTATATTAAGTCGGATGGGGTCCTAAAGTTAAAAGGATCTGACTTCACCTTCCGACCGGAGATGGCTGACTTTGTTCTGGTGGCTGACTTTGTGCCTTATATCTGGAGCCATAATGATTATGATGATCCCTCAGATAAGGGTATGGGAGGGGACTCCGGTGTTGGCAAGGACTCTGGGGTCGCTCCTCCTTCGCAGGAGACGGATGGTGATACAGAGATGCCCAATGCGCCAGGCTGTGGGGCTGTGGGTGGTAACACCTTAGCTGCCGCTGTGCAGTCTCTTCTTATTGGTAGGGCTGTTACGCCTATCAATCCGAGGTCCAGGTCGCTGCACGTCGGTTCACCCACCCCGTCTTCTTCGACATCCGGGGGGGTGCGCCAGTGGCTTGGTGACGGTCCGCTTGTCCGACAGCCGGAGGGGGTTCTCTCGAGACGGTCACGCCGACTGTTGGGGGAGGTCGCTACACCTCGTCACCCGCTGATGGGGGGTTGGCGACCTGGAGCAGCCCACCCACCCCACCTACTTCAGCCTCTGGGGGGTGTGCTGGTGGCGGAGGGTCCACTCTCCTCTCCTTTGGCCGATAGAGGGGCACTGACGCCGTCCTCTCCTGCCGGGGGAGGAGCTGTCTGCTCTATGGCCAATGGAGGGGGGACTATGTCTCTGGCCTCGTCGCCCACCCCGTCTACTCCCACATCCGGGGGGGTGCGGAGGATGGGACTTTGGCACCGCTAACTGGCGTGGTGCAGGCTGGACACGTGGTTGTCCCTCTCGCGTCGCCTGGAGCTGGGCCGCCAGCCATGTTGGGGGTTGCTACTTCAACCGAACCCCATGCATGGTTAAGGCCGCCACGGTTCAGCCCCCGGCCTCGGCTACACTGCGCCGCAGTAGCCGCCATGCTGTGGCAGCGGATGGGTCCACGGTTACGGACGGGGACTCTCTCGCTAAGGCGATGCGAAGGAAGGCGCTGCTGAATGGTCAGCTCACACCGGGTATGTCTTCTAAGCCCAAGTCCTTTCTTTCACGTTCCACACATCAGTTATCAACTAGGCTTCATAAAGTTGGCGTCACCATGGGAAGGGATGAGAAGGAGGTGGTGGTTTCGGCCAATGCTCTAAAACATATGGAGTTTGACCGAGTAAAGGTTTATCCTAATGCGACGAGTAAGCCGGCGGCTTCCCCTTTAGATGAGGATGAGGCGACTGACAATGTCGATGGTCAGCTTCTATCTCATCTAGTTGGGGAGCTATCTGAGGTGGACTTAGATGGGTCAGGGCTAGGGTCTATTTATGATCTGCAAGCCTCTGGTCGTAAATCTAAGAACACCTCTGGAAAAAGGAACAACAAAGGTCGAAAATCTCCAAGAGTTTCCGGATGAATGGCATGTTTATGAATAGTAGAGGTCTCGGTGACTTGGCTAAACATTTACATATAGCACAGTGCATCCAAGATCATAACTTGGACTTTGTGGCCATTTCGGAAACGGGTAGACGAGACTTTCCAGCGAGTGTCCTTAACCGTCTATCTGGCGGCTTGGACTTCAATTGGTTCTCTCACCCACCTCGAGGGAGGTCTGGGGGCATACTACTAGGTGTTAACTCAAACTCTATGGAAGTGTTAGCAGTTTCGGATGCGGATTTTCATATAAAGTTTCATGTCCAGAACAAAGCTGATAATTTCATATGGTGTTTGGTCGCTGTGTATGGAGCTGCTCAAGAGGAATTCAAGGCGGCTTTTCTTCGTGAATTGGTTAATCTAGCTAAAGATAATCCATATCCTATTCTTATAGGAGGGGACTTTAATATGCTTAGATTCTGGCACGAGAAAAGAAGAGGTCGATTCGATGGTCATTGGCCTTTTCTTTTCAATGTTGTCATTGACAGTCTGGATTTGAGAGAGGTCCATATGACAGGTAGACAGTTTACTTGGGCAAAAAGTCTGCCAGAGCCGACATATGAAAAACTAGATCATGTGCTGATGGACACCGAATGGGAGTCGAAATATCCCATGGTGTCTGTACGCGACCTAGAACTTATCGAGGCTCTATCGGATCATGCCCCAATAATATTGACCTCTGGTCTTTCGAAACCAAATTGTAATCCACAATTCAAATTTGAATTGGGATGGTTGGCCCGTGACGGGTTCGCGGAGATGGTAAAAAATATCTGGGATCAACCGGTTGGAGGTGCTTCTCCTATTCAGAGGTGGAATAATAAGTTGCGGAATTTACGCACACATATTAGGGGCTGGGCGTGCCATACATCCGGTCTGCTTAAAAAAGAAAAAACTCGTCTTGCCGCCATTATTGATGAACTCGAAGCGATCGCGGAAAGTCAGCTGCTATCAACACAAGAGATTGAACTCAAGAATCAATCGAATGCGTCGTTAGCGAAACTGTTACGCGAAGAGGAAATCAAATGGTATCAACGGTCTAAGGCTAAGTTCATTCTTCAAGGTGATTCGAATACAAGGTACTTCCATAATGTAGCCAATGGCAGGCATAGGAAGAAGCTTATTTATTCACTTTATCAGGAAGACGGCCTAGTGGAAGGACAAGAAGAGCTAAAGAGGTATATAACTAGATATTACAAAGGCTTATTCGGGGCGCCAGAGGAGCGTCACCTTTCTCTTGACGAATCTCGGACAGATGACATACCTCAAGTTTCGGATGATGAGAATGCTTTTCTTACCGCACCTTTTACTGAAGAAGAGGTGAGAAAAGCAGTCTTTCAGATGGAACATAACAAGGCTCCAGGTCCAGATGGATTCCCAGCTGAGTTTTATCAAAACTTCTGGGATATTATCAAACCTGAACTGCTTGCTATGTTTAATGCTTTGCATGACGGGCAGCTTGAGCTTTTTCGCCTAAACTTTGGTGAAATAATTTTGTTGCCAAAAATTAAGGATGCGGAAAGGATCCAGCAGTATAGACCTATCTGTCTCCTTAATGTCAGCTTCAAAATTTTCACTAAAGTGGCAACCATTCGATTGAACACGGTCGCGGATCATGTCGTGAGACCTACACAAACTGCGTTTATGCAAGGAAGGAATATCCTCGACGGTGTAGTCATACTACATGAGATGGTACATGAGATGCATCGAAAGAAATTGAATGGGGTGATATTTAAAATTGACTTCGAAAAGGCCTACGACAAGGTCAATTGGGAGTTTCTCCAACACACTTTGCGCATGAAAGGTTTTTCGGAGGAATGGTGTACCTAGGTCCGCAACTTTGTTACTGGAGGTAGTGTGGCCATTCGAGTGAATGACGATACTGGTCATTACTTCCAAACAAAGAAGGGTCTAAGGCAAGGTGACCCGCTTTCGCCGATACTATTTAACATAGTGGCGGATATGTTAGCGGTCATGATTGAACGGGCAAAATTGGATGGACATATTGAAGGAGTCATACCACACTTGGTTGATGGTGGCTTATCTATTCTCCAATATGCGGACGACACAATTCTTTTTATGGAACATGACCTGGATAAAGCTTTGAATATGAAGTTGATACTATCAGCGTTCGAGCAATTATCAAGGTTAAAAATTAATTTCCATAAGAGTGAGTTGTTTTGTTTTGGCGAGGCCCAGGATTTTGCGACTCAATATGCTGAATTGTTTGGCTGTGAACAAGGTGAATTTCCGATTAGGTATCTTGGTATACCTATTCATTATAGGAGATTGACTAATGCTGAATGAAAGCATGTGGAGGAGCGCTTTGAAGCAAGATTGGCCAGTTGGAGAGGCAAATTGCTATCCTTAGGTGGGAGATTGGTACTCATAAATTCAGTACTCAGTAATATGGTGTTGTATATGATATCATTTTTCCAGTTGCCTAAAGGAGTATTGAAGAAAATAGATTATTTTCGTTCAAGATTCTTTTGGCAAGGGGATAGTGAGAAAAGAAATATAGATTGCCGCGGTGGGATGTGGTTTGCCGACCTAAAGATTAAGGTGGACTTGGCATCCATGATTTACAGGTTAAGAATTCAGCCCTTCTAAGGAAATGGTTTTATAAGCTTCTCTCGGAAGAAGGGACTTGGCAAACACTTCTGCGACGCAAATACGTCGTTCAAAAGCATTGTCACAAGTGGTATGGAAACCAGTTGATTCGCACTTCTGGGCCGGCCTCATGGCAACGAAGAAATTTTTATTCCGCTTTGGAAAATTCGCTATTCGTGATGAGTCAGAGATTAGATTCTGGGAGGATCAATGGCTTGGTAATGCCACTCTAAAGGATCAATATCCAGCTCTATACAATATTGTTCGTCATAAGAGTGATACGCTAGCTGAGACTATGCGGACTTCTCATCCAAATGTGATGTTCAGGCGAGATTTAACCGGACCCAGACTTGCAGCATGGGACGCTCTTTTACAGCGATTAACCATGATTCAGCTCTCAGCGGGGTCAGATGTTTTTTATGGAATCTGAATGAGAACGGTCGTTTCTCAGTGGATTCCACGTACAGAGCACTCATCCAAAGCGATGTGCCGATGGTTAAGTATGAGAAACTCTAGAAGTTGAAAATAACATTAAAGATAAAAAATTTCTCATGATATGCTCGTCGAGGAGTTATTCTCACATAGGATAACCTTGTTAAGCGTAATTGGAAAGGAAGTACGAAGTGTGCCTTTTGTCTACATAATGAGATGATAAAGCACCTTTTCTTCGAATGTAAGATTGCGCATTCTATATGGTCAACTATACAAATGGCTTCTAATTTGTATCCTCCTAAATCAGTTACGAATATTTTTGAAAACTGGTTGCATGGAATTGATCATAAGTTTAGAACCATAATAAGGGTGGGAGTGATAGCTGTTGTCTGGTCGCTTTGGCTTTGTAGGAATGACAAGGTTTTTAATCATAAAAATGTTTCTCTCCTGCAGGTAATATACCGGTGTATAAGTTTGCTTCGTTCGTGGTCCATATTACAACGCGTGGAGTTTCGAGACCTCTTTATGGAGGTTTCTGCGCGACTGGAGACTACGGCGAGGGATAATTTTACTCAACATAGGTGGCGTAATGATCTTCGCATCGAAGCACCAACATAGGCGTGGAGCACAATCTCATGATTTGTAATGAGTCCTATGTTTTTACCCCTTTTTTGTGACTGTCGGCTGTGTACATCTTGGTTATGCAGAGTCCGGGTGTAATGCTTAAATCTTTTAAGTAATAAATCACCCTTTATCAAAAAAATAGTGGTCTCTAAGATTAGATCGACGTTTCTTTCCTTCGGTAGGTCGTCGTGTTTATCCATTATCAAAGCGAGAGTGTAAATGGCTCCCGGGTCCACAATACCAAACAATGGAAGATCCCTCAAGAAGCACGTCTGCTCAGGTCTCTTCTTCACAAGCCGAAATACAACTTGCTCATCTGTGTTGTTTGTTAGGTCGAGTGAGCATGCAATCAACTTGTTTGGTTCAAAGCGAAAGCGAAGCTCAAGCGGTTGGACGTCAAGAAGCCCGCTGGAGTCTGGGATTACCTGCAAGAATAGAGCTCATGTAGTCAACACCCCCATAATATATATTTCCTGCTAAATCACAATTAATTTCAACTAAACACTTGCTTAATTATTCACGCCATGCCTATCGAACATGCGAACATGCAGTGCTTTAGTTATATAGACTGTCAGTAAGAGGTATGCGAGAGACTGTTACTGAAGATTCGGGCGATTCTCGAGTCTAGCCTAGCGAACGAAGTAACTGGAAATGAAGGCGAGGAGGCTGCTGCGTGAATATGTCGCCTTGCCGGCAGCATTTCCTATAATCTAGCAGCCAAAGGAGGAGATCCACTAGGGCGGTGACTAGCTTATTCTGATGGGCGGCCGTGTGGGTCGGGCCAGTCCTGATGGGCAGGGCTGGCAAAGCTGCCGTCACCTGTGACGAAGCGGAGGATGGATCCGGAACGGTTGATGGATTCTTCAATTTCAGTCTGTGGGTATAAACGTGTCAAAGTACGAACGGACGGCACGCCTGTGTGACGAGCCGGTGCGACGCGCCCGGGTTTAGTCCCACCTCGCCAGTTGAGGAGCGCCGACATCAGCTTATAAGGCTGGGCAAACCTCCCACACTGCACATGTGTTTTGTGGTGAGTTAGGCCTTAGGCCTACAATATAACTGGCACTAAAACTCTATCTCAAGTTCAAGTAAAGCCGAATGATTCTCGTTTTGGAAGGGACTCATGGCTGTTAAACAAGAATTTTTTACCATGGGAATTTTTTGATTGGGAATGGAGAACATGTTAGATTTTTGGAGAACGTGTAGCTGGGAGATCACTCAATTGCGAATGACTATCCCACTCTCTATAATGTTGTTCGGCACAAACATGTATTAGTGTCGGATGTTCTGGTTAATGTGCCTCTTCATATTGAATTCACAAGACATATCACGGGTGATAAATGGATTGCATGGTTGCACTTAGTGGAGAGATTAATCCGGGTGGAATTATACGGCGAGGCAGACAAGTCTCTTTGGAACCTGACCACTAATGGGGTTTTTACAGTGAAATTATATGCTGATCACTTAAATGGCCACACTCCTTTTCTACGGAAATATTTGCGGAGGCTTAAGATTCCCCAATAGATTAAAATTTTCCTTAGGTTTTTACATAGGAAAGTTTTGTTGACAAAGGATAACTTGTCTAAACGACGATGGACAGGGTGCAAGAAGAGTGTCTTTTGCGCCGCAGACGAGTCTGTGGAACATCTTTTCATATCATGTCCTTTTGCTCGTAATATTTGGAGGTTAATACATTTCACTTTTAATATTTCTCCACCTTCTGGGACTGCTAACATGTTCGGTAATTGGTTGAATGGGATAGATAAGATGACAAAAGATCATATACGGATAGGTGTTGCGGCCTTTATTTGGACGATTTGGAATTGTCGGAATGACATTGTGTTTAAAAAATTCGATATGTTTCACTTTCTGCAGGTTGTCAACAAGGCGATCTATTGGATTCATATGTGGGCATTCCTCCTACCAGCAGACCAGTGTGGTCTTATGGATTCCGGATGTACTTGTCTGATGGCGGTTGTTCCGGCTATCTTCAGCCGGGGTGGGTGGCAGCACAGTCGAAAAATCGATGCTTGACTCTGCGGTGTTTAGCTGGCTAGTCTTTGTTGCCAGTTTATGTGACCCATGAATTGTAAATGTTGTTTTCTACTTTGATACTATGAAACCATTTTTTTAATATAAAGGCTGTGTGCATCAATTTGATGCAGAGGCGGGGGTTATTTCCCCATTCAAAAAAAAACTGGTGAGACATCTAAACAAATGAAATTAAGGATCATTGAACTAAGTTTCTTTTTAATTGATATATGTGAATTTTTCCTCGTTTTTATAACAAGAAAAAAGGAACATAAAGACAGTTTGAAACAGGCATACTACGACCGCTTAGTGTATAGTATTCATATAAAATCTTTCATAAAGTTAATTTACGAGATCATATACAATGCTAATCATACCTGGTCTACTGCATTAAACACTTGAATTAGATCCTTTGCCGTAGGTCTTTTCTCCATAATAGGGTCCACACATTTCAGAGCTATGGTGATGCATTGTTTTACTTGTTGGATGTATTTTTCCACTGTTATATTGTTCACTATGGATCCAAATTTATACCTCCAACTTGCAAGTACCTACACAATTTCAAACAGTGAGATAGGATGATGGGACACATGCAAAGGCTAGATTATACTTCCTCTGTGAAATGCTGACAAGACGTAGCGGTATTCTGGGGACTATCGAGCTGGAAATATGGATAGTCCCTACGGCCTGTGATCATCTCTATTATTAGAACGCCCAAGCTGAAGATATCGGCCTTCATTGAGATTATTCCTTGGATTAGGTATTCGGGTGCCATATATCCTCTGCAATAGAAAAGTAATTGGGCACCACTGGCACAAACAAAGAGATGCAAAGTATATGAGGAAGAGATAAAGTAGTGCATATGCAAGAGAATTCACCGTGATCCTACAGAATTACTAGTGAGAATTCGTGATTGCTGGTTGCCGAAGATCCTTGACAAACCAAAGTCAGCTATTTTTGGAATCATCGTAGCATCCATCAGTATGTTTTCGGGTTTTAGGTCCAGATGAACCATACAACATTCCTCATGGAGAAAATTCAAACCGTTGCAAATTCCTTTGATGATCTCATATCTCATGTTCCACTCGAGGTCTAGAGATTTATCTGCAGGAACTTATAGTTAGAACAGAAAAAATTGCAAGGCCATTTAGTGATTACCCTTCTCGTACCACAACAACACTAAGAACTAAGCTAGGTCAGCTGCTTGAGTCAGTTTCAACTTAAATTTGGGTGCCTAAGTTTTTAATAAAAAATATCTAGTTTCTCATATGCATTCTCTTTTTCCCATTTCTTTTCATAACCCTTTGTTTCTGAGCGCATTATATGTTAACTTCACAAATAATTAAAAAAATGTATATTGTTTGATAATCATACCAGAAATATACTTGTCAAGGCTTTTGTTGCATACGTACTCGAAGCAGAGCAATCTTTTTGGCATTTCAGCCCAAAGAAAATTTCCATTTGGTTGCTTTATTGTTTCCCAACTTGATTCAGCACAGTAACCAATAATCTGTACCACATGTTGGTGCTTGATATCCATAAGAGATCTGACTACATTCTGGAATTTTTTATCGTCCACCAGAAGTATTTCAAAAAGCTTCTTCACCTCAATGATTTTCCCACTCCGAAGAACTCCTGTGTTGTGTTTTAAACTAACTATTCATATTTATAATTTGATTGATTACTGTTGTTAACATTTGATAGTGGAGTAGACTCATACCTTGTAAACCACTCCATACCCACCTCTGCCAAGTTCCGACTCAGTGGAAAAATCACTTGTGATGTCTTTCAGAAATTGTAGTGGGAAATACATTGGTGTTGCATTTAAATCATGCAACTTCTTCTCCAATTCATCACGTAAGCTAGACATTTCTGAATACACAAAAAAATCAGTAAAACATTCAGGAAAACAAAACAGCTACAAACTCTTTTAGGCAGATATCATGATATGAGTTGGAGATAGTATTTTCCAGATATACGACGTTGCGTTCGCACCAGCAGATTATTTTATCTTGTAGCGATTTATGTCTCAGCAGCCTAACCCACCAAAGATTCTAAAATAATAGTAGTCATTTTATGAGAGGAGTAGGAAACCTACCCGGTTAAATTCTGAGAAAACACCTCGATCCAATGAGTCGCAGTTGAGATATCCAATGATGTGACAAATAGCCTGTCACTACAGGAATGGCGTGCTATGCCGACGGCATAGGGGGCGAGTTGGGCTCCAGATTAACCGTCGGCGTACAGGGCTATGCCGACGGCAAACCCGTCGGCATAGGTATGCAGGGCTATGCTGACGGGCAAAGCCGTCGGCATAGTTATGTTTTTCATTTTTTTTCTATTTTTCATTTAATATGAAATGATTCATATCTTTAAATCTGTTAATCGAAATTTAACAAATAAAATGTCTAAATCGATTAGAAAAATGAGAGGAATCCAATATGACAACTATAACATCTTTTGCATCACAGATACTCATTTAACTAGGAGAAATTATTTTTGAAAAATCGGTATAAAGTCATTTAACTAGGCGAAATTAGATAGAAATCAAGAAAATTCCTAATACTTGGGGATTATCCATAAAATGTGGACTACTCTTTGTGAGAATTAGATGGGTGCCATTTTGCACCATATTTTTTATACCTGGTTCAGAAAAAAGTCATTTTTACCACTTAGAAAAAGAAAAATGATATTTATAAAAATAATTTGAAAAATCTCTTCGGAACCATTGTTTCCTATATCCAAGGATACACCTATTTGTCGAATATGAAAACTTTATCACAGACTATGCTGTGGGAATGGTCATAACTTGGTCATTTGATTTGAAACTTATAGATGTTTATATATGATAGACCTTTTTCACTTGGTCATTTGGTTTTTTTTCACTTTATTTGATTTTTTTCAAAAAATAGTCAAAATGGCCACCATGACTATTCATTGAAAGAGGTCAAATTTTATAAAACTATCGAGCAGATGCCATTCTCGATGAGGGCGGTGAGCAGGAAGAGGTGCCAGAACTGGAGCCCGGCGCTGTCGAGGAAGAGGTATTGGATGCCGTAGCTGACGAGGCCGAACGATGCGCCGATAAGCTAGAGAGGCACGTGCAGAGCGGCCACACCGGAGAACCAGTCGAGGAACCGGTGTATGAGGCAAAGGCGAAGAAGTTGAGCTGCACCTAGGAGATGTTCTTGAGCTCCTTGGGATGCGACGAGTAGACGGGGAAGTCGGAGTTGGGGCCGTTGACAGTCTGCGCCCTGCGCCGCGCCGCGCCGCCTAGAGGACGCTTGCCCGCGTCCGCCATCCGCGCCCTGTGCCATGCCGCCTGAAGGGCGCTTTCCCACAGCCGCCGGAGGTCGCTCGCCCGAGCCCGAGCCGCCGACCACTGTCGCCATCTCCCCCCAGCCTTCTCCCTGCAACACACATGATCGAATTAGCTCCCCAAATCGAGCGACTCCAGGGCGTCGAATCCGGTCTTGCCCACCGCAATCGGGAACCGATCGAGAGGAACAGGGTACGGGGTAGAAGTTAGAGGAGAGAGAGGGGAAAAGAGGACGAGACACTGCTCGCAGACGAAAATATTTCATCCGGCACACCCAAACAACGCCCAAACCACAGGGCGTGGGTCGGCGCTGCAAGACGAGATATTGGCGCCCACGGATGAAACTTGGGCCATTGGGGGTGCGACTGGGCGCCGTTGTCGTCCGAAAAGCCCAATAGAGGCTATTGGCGCCCCGACTGGAGATGCTCACTAATGCGTGTAAATTATACGCATCTATATTCATTGTTTAAACCATATCCTTGTCATTTATTTGACAAGATATTGACTCTACACCTGCCACTAATCACTAATGTGCAATCAATTGCAAATCTCTTTGTCATGATTTTTACCTGTAGTTTTGGACGTGGAAATCACTGGAAATCTGGACTAAAAGGAAGGAAATGATCAAGGGAGGAAATGCCAAGTCAAGCTGTCTTCGGATCAAGCGTAACGACCATGGGTACGGTGGCAAGCGACCGTACCTACCACCGTACCACACGCCATTGCGACCGTCAGATCAAACCGACCAAAAGTCATCAAAGGGCCGAGGGCTAATTCGCATCAGAAGGCCTCCAAAAACCTAATTCCATCCGCTGCTACTATAAGAAGGAGAGGAAACACCCACCGGAAGAGAGACCAAAACCACCAACACGCCGCCATCACACTGCCGCTCCATCCATCAACGTCTCCATGAAGTGCTGCCGCGTCATCATACCACCATCACCACCACCATAGACATAGCCATACTACTTTGTAATCTTGATCTCATCGTGATTGGTAATATTGTAAGAACTATCATTATTTTAATACAATTACTATTTACAACAATATTTTGTATTGCTTATATGATCGCGATGTGTGAATAGTCCACTCGGGCTAAGGGCTGAGGCCTAGCCTCGCAACTATGTGCAAATTATTATTCATGGGAAATTAGTTTAATGAGTCTTTTATGTTATATGTGTACGTGTTTGTATATGTTTCTCGCTCCTAGGACTTGACAGGTACCCAAGACCCCAAAGAGTGATCAAGGTATAGATATGATGAGAGATGCGTGGAAAGCTGACAGTGAAACTCAGTGATAGCAAGAGGAGTACGACAGCTGAAAACAATTCTCTTATGAACAACAATAATGCCACGGTGCTTAATGTTTTTGTCTGTTTATTCTTAAATGTCAAGGCAACCCGCGAGACGGATTAGGACCAGCGGTTGGACAAATACACTATGGTAACCAGTGCTCTGAGCCATAGTAATTTATGGACACATTGCCTACATATATTATCTAACATAAAAATTAATTATTAATAATAGTTTACATCTTTATCTTATTTATCCCATGATACTAACGCACTGCTGCAAGTAAAACCTTAAAGCTTGGCCTATTTTAATTCATTGAGAACAACCCTTTAAGAGAACAAGATTGGTCCGGTGAAACGAGAATTTATAGAATTTCTTTAGACTTGTTGAATAAACTTATCAAGCTAATACCTCCAGGTTTGATAAATCCTGGGTCTCATAGGGAATAAAGCTGCGTACTGCAATCCGATAATCCGGATCGAAGGTATCACTCACCTCAGCGTTGTTTACCTTCAGCTAGGTAGCCCTTTCTCTCTTGTGTGTGTGTGCAGTGCTATCTTGTAAGTTGAGTTCAGCTCCTTATATCTTTTGGTTGCAGTTGGCGTTATTAATTTAACGTGGGTCTATGCCTTTTTTCTAAAGTGTGTATATATTGTTGTTGCTCAGGTAAAAAGGTCCTAGCTAGATTGATCAAGTGCGAGTTCTAGAATAAATGATAAAGAGAGCAAAGCACAAATAGTGGCAACGCATCGTCTCTTCATTGTTATCCCTTGTGTACAAGTTGAAGATTTTGGGCGCACAGTCGTATATCATTTATGTGTAGTAGATATATATTTTCTATTCTTTTGTTTGAATACGGATCCAGATTCGGTTTCAAATTAACTATGAGCGATCGACATCCTCAACAAGCTCAAACCACCACGGTTCACCATCTTAACTTCATTGCCTACTTAAAAAAAAGATTACTAAAAGAAGAGTAGTCTTTTACGAGAAGAGGACGCAACCTACCTGGTTATATTCTGAGAAAACGCCTCGATCCAACGAGTCACAGTTCAGAGATCCAACGATGTGACCAATTAGCCTGTATCCATGATCCGGTTAAAAACATGCTACTTGATTGTGTGTACTCCCTCTGTCCCAAATTACCCTGCGTTCTGGTTGTAATTAAAGTCAAAGTTTGTAAAATTTGACTATACAGATAAGAAAAAATATAAATATTTAAAATATAAAATAAAGTTAATTGGAAACATCATAAAATATATAATATTATTATATTCATTTCGTATTATAGATGTTGGTATTTCTCTCCATATATTTGGTCAAACTTTTAAAAGTTTAACCTTGACCTAACTCAAAACACAGGGTAATTTGGGATGGAGGGAGTATCTGAATCGATCGAAAGAAAACAACAAGTCGTATTTCACCAGTTCCACAGGTCTTAGAGCATCACTAGCAGTGCCCTCAAACTGGTCAAACCCTCAAATTAACCGCTTTTTTGAGGGTTGAGGCCGAAAGTTGGCGCGGGACAGAGCCCTCAAACCCGTAAACCCTCAAAAAAATTTGGAGGCCGAACCCTTATTTTCTATCCCAACCTGCACAAACACGTGTTGAGAGGCAAAAACACAGGGCCCTTCATTCTGGTCAACGACGCGTCACGGGAGGGAAAAATCCCTCAACCGCTCGAGCCCTCCTCCTTCCCTGCGCCGCCGCCGGCCATGGAGGCCCCGCTGGCCCTTCCCGCGAGCGCCCCAGCCCCGCCGCCGGCCATGGAGGCCCCGCTGGCCCTTCCCGCGAGCGCCCCCGCCCCGCCGCCGAACCCCGCGCCCGGCCGCGCCTCGAGCGCCCCCGCGCAGCCACCTCCCGCCGCCCCTGCGCCGAGCGCCGCCGTGGTGGCCGGTATGGTGGCCTCCACGCACGTCGGCGTGAAGAGGAGGAGGGCGCACGTCCTCACAGGCTCCACACTCGAAACCGTCGCCCCCACACCCGCCGCCGCCGTCGCCCCCGCCCCCGCACCCGCCCCGAAGAGGAAGCCGGTTCTCTCCTCGCGGCCAAACCGCGCCCGATCGAAGAGGCCGCCAACCGCCACTGAGAAGAAGCCGGCCCGCCGCAAGAAGGCCACTCCTCCGCCCGTCTCCATCCCTCCGCCGCCAAGCGCCAATGAGGTGCTCGACGAAATGTCGGCCCCAACTGCTACTTACATGGGACTGCTCAATGATGCCGAGGTGAACATTGGGGCTCCTCCCCTCGATTCGTTCGACTTTGAAGAAGAGGAGGAGGCGAGTGCGGAGGAGGAAGAGGAGGTGACCGAGATCAATGAGGCGGCATTTCAAGAGGGAGGAGGTGGTCGCCGGCCCATAGTCCGCTCGGTGAACTACACCGAGGTTGAAGATGTTCTTTTGGTTCGTGCTTGGTCCGAAGTTGGGATGGATGCGGCTCATGGCACGGATCAAACCGGGAAACTCTATTGGCAGCGGATTGAGGATAAGTATTGCAAGCTCAAGCCCAAGACCGGCAGCTTGGTCCATCGTTCTTTCCGGTCAATTCAAGGACGGTGGGAGGTGATAAAGCCCGCTTGTTCTCGTTGGAGTGCGGCTATGGACCAAGTGATTAACGCTCCACCAAGCGGCACCGTTGAGAGTGACTATGTGAGTATACTCAACCTCACTTCAACCGTTCATGTCTATTTTTACATTATGCACGGTTGTGATCATGCTATGCTTCCGATTATGCATATTGTAGGAGACATATGCTGACTTGCGGTACAAGGACATGGCCGGTTCCAAGGGAAAACATTTTCCCTTCAAGCATTGTTGGGCATTGCTTAAAGATCTTGACAAATGGAAATTAAGGGATCAAGAATCCACACCTAAGAAATCGGATATGCTCGATATGGAAGATAGTGAGGATGAAGGAAGGAACCATGGCAAGCCCGAGGGATCCAAGAAGGCCAAGGAAAGGATAAAGTTGGAAGCGGATGCATCAAGCTTG
Source organism: Puccinellia tenuiflora (assembly GCA_012064385.1). Classification (NCBI taxonomy): domain Eukaryota; kingdom Viridiplantae; phylum Streptophyta; class Magnoliopsida; order Poales; family Poaceae; genus Puccinellia; species Puccinellia tenuiflora. The sequence goes on from QRDG01000529.1 coordinate 1,906,361, forward strand.
AAGGACAAGCTTGATCAAATGATCAAGGCAAAGGAGACATTGACATTGAAGACATTGGAGACAAAACTCATTATCACCGAGAGAAAGAAAGAGGTGAAGCTTGCACAGTTGGAAGCTAGGCGGGAAGATGCCAACCGGAAGGCCGAAATGGAGGAGAGGATGATCAAGCTCAAGGAAGTAAAGGCATGGAAAGAGATCATGGCCGAGGAGAAGGAGCACATGATGATGTCCAAAAAGGACATGGATGAAGACCAATTGGCGTGGTGGAAGGAGACCAAGGCGGACATCACGGAGAGGAAGAGGCTACTGCGTGCTGCTGGTGCGTCGTCTACTCTCCGAGGTGAGTCTCCGATGAGTGGTGGTGGCGACGGAGGTGTGGACAACTCAGCTTGAGTCACCGATGTGGTGGTGATGATGATCTTTTGCAAGGACAAAATATTGATTATGTGATGTAAAACTATGAACCATGCATCGTTTATAATCATTTGTAAATATTATGTTTTGCTAATATCCATTTGCAAATATTGTATGTTGCTGTCATTTTTGAGGAAATCATTTATAAGATCCTGTTTTGAAGGTTTGAAGGCCGGCGCGCAGATCAGTGCCCTCAAACCAATCCTCAAAACTCTTGAGGGTTGGTTTGAGGGCACTGATCTGCGCCGGCCGTTTTGGGACTTCAAATTCATGTTTTCTCGGCTCTCAAACTGGCTTTGAGGGTTACCAGTTTGAGGACACTGCTAGTGATGCTCTTAAAGCATAAACATATATAAGATCCAAAGGATGGGATGGAGTATTTTTTTGGGATACGGATCCAGATTCAGTTTAAAATTAACTATGAGCGATCTACATCCTCAACAGCTCGAACCGCCAGGGGTCACCATCTTAACTTCATGATCACTAGAAGAAGATTGTAGTCATTTACTAGAGGAGGAGGCAACCTACCTGGTTATATTCCGAGAAAACGCCTTGATCCAAGGAGTCGCGATTCAGAGATCCAAAGATGAGACCAACATATCGTATTTCACCAGTTCCATCGATCGAAAGAAAACATATACAAGATCCAAAGGAGCGATCGAGTAAAACTAGAAAACCACACAAAGAGCTGGAGCACTACCTGGAAGCTCTGTAGGGGATGCAGCGAGCTTCTTGGAAATGAAGAAGCTAGGTTGGAGGTTAAAATGCAAGGAGAAGAGACGAGAAGATGAGACCGAATCCACCTACGTACCAGCTGACTGATTGGTGTTTGATGAAGAGAGGTGTAAGAGGAGACGCCAAGAGTACGGTCCTTTAAAATTCAGATTCAACTAAGAAGACCAAGCAAGAGTAGACCAGCAGCGGCGTGGTCGCATTTGCCTCGTCACTCGCTCGGCCCGATATTTCTCTCCTGCTGCGTGGTTCTCCGTGCTTCGTCGACGGGCGAGCCGATAGGAGGAGATGCGCGGCCACCGTTGCCGGAAATTGACGCCTTTGGACCTGAGCATGACGTTATGGGGAGGGTGTGCACTCTCGTTTTTCTTTTCTCCGCTGGACTGCGGATTGCACTGCCCCAACCACGTTAGCTGAGCATTTTTTTTTGATAAAGGGATTTATTACTTAAAAGTTTAAGTGTTTATACCCGGCCTCTGCATACCGACATGCATACAGCCGACATCTCAACACAATAAAACAAAGGACAAAACATAGACAGATTACAAATCAATAGATCATGCTAGCTGTCTATGGAGGTGGTCCAATCCGTAGATCACGCTGCCACCCATGTTGGGTAAAAATGTTCCTCACCGTGGTCTCCAGTTGCACAGACACTTCCGTAAAGAGTTCTCGAAACTCCACGCGTTGTAACGTGGACCAATAACGGAGCAAACTTGTGCACCGGTATATTAACTGCAGAAAGGATACATTTTTATCATTAAAAACCTTGTCATTCCTACAAAGCCAGAGCGACCAAATTATGGCTATTGCTCCCACCCTAATAACGTTAACTGAGCATAATGGACAAATCTGAGAATATCATTTTTAATAGTTGCGTGCTTGCTAAAATGGAGTGGGCACCACTACTTGAAGATCTACATGGAGCTCGGTTTCCAAAAAACAAATCCACAGTGTTTTGTTTCCAAAAATTCCGAAAAAATTATGGTCGTAGATAATGTCGTGATACACCACTATAAAAAAAATTCAACCACAAACTCATTATATTTTGATCTGTGCAAAAAAAGAAAAATCTGCAAATCTGAATAGGTGAACAGCCCGCAATCTAAAAAATTTGAAATCTAGACAGATTTCTCTTTTTTGCACAGATCAAAATATAATGAGTTTGTGGTTGAAAATTTTCACATTGATGGATCATAGTATTCTTCACGACTATGATTTTTTTCATAATTTTTTCAAAAACAAATTTGCGGATTCAAATTTTTTTGGAGAACCGAGCTCCATGGAGCTCGGGCTCCAAAAGCACTTTCCGTTTCGTTTGGAGCTTTAGTCCCGGCTGTGTTTGGGCCCGGGACTAATGTGGCATTAGTCCTGGTTTAAACGGCTAGGACGGCCGGCCAGCTTTAGTCCCGGTTCAAACAGGACCTTTAGTCCCGGTTGGAGATACAAACCGGGACTAAAGGTTGCGGCACCTTTAGTCCCGGTTGGTATAAACGAAAATGATAAAACGTCAAATTTTAAAATCCTTTGACATGCCTATACCTCACGCGACCTATTTTTAGGGAAAATTGAAAACTTTGAATTTAAGTTTTTGCCAAAATTCAAATTATTTTTATTTTTCTACTTTCTAGAATTAATAATTGATTTTTGCAGAAAGATTAATATTACTTAATCATTCTTTTTTTGTTAATATAGGTTTGGAATTCAAAAAATAATATCACGCCATCAAAGTGCAGGAAGATTTAAGTTTCTGCCGGAAATTCAAAATTTGTTATTTATTTATTTTTTGGATTAATAATTGATTTCTTCATAAAGATTAGTATTAGTTAATCATTTTTGTTTATGTTAATATAGGTTTGGAATTGAAAAAATAATATCATGTGCCATCAAAGTGCAGGAAGATTTAAGTTTTTGCTAGAAATTCAAATTTTTATTTTTATTTTTTGATTAATAATTGATTTCTGCATAAAGATTAGTATTACTTAATTATTTTTGTTTATGTTAATGTAGGTTTGAAATTAAAAAAATAATATCATATGCCATCAAAGTGCAGGAAGATTTAAGTTTTTGCCGGAAATTCAAATTATTTTATTTTTTATTTTTTTGGAATTAATAATTGATTTCTGCATAAAGATTAGTATTACTTAATCATTGTTGTTTATGTTAATATAGGTTTGGAATTCAAAAAAATAATATCATGTGCCATCAAAGTGTAGGGGATAATAAGATTGATAGCATAGTATTATCAAGATGTTATCAATGCAATCTTGGAAGCTAGTTGGGAAGAACTCAAAAGTTAAGTGTGTTGGGGTGAAGCAGTGTGAGGATAGGTAGTGTGAGGATAGGTGACTGATCGGGAAGTTTTCCTACAAGTATGCACGGTGCGGTGAGATTAGGGGTGATTCGAGATTAAACTAACAAATAATTAAAAGATTCAAAATATAAAAAAATCAATTTGTTTTGCAAAAAATCAAAAAAATCGAAAAAAATAGGACCTTCAGTCCGGGTTGGTGTTACCAACCGGGACTAAAGGTCCTCCAGCCCCAGCGCACGAGCGCGCCCACGTGGAGGGTTCTTTAGTCCCGGTTCGTAACAAACCGGGACTAAAGGGGGACCTTTAGTCCCGATTTGTTAGTCCCGGTTGGAAAACCGGGACTAAAGGCCCTTCCCAACCGGGACTAAAGGCCCGTTTTCTACTAGTGAACGTAAACTAGCTAAATACCCGTTTGTTGCCACAAAAAAATATAAATGATTATTTTCAAATCTATTGATTACGGTTCAACCTAATTTGAGACATTATATTATGCTTAGTCAGTGTCCCTCTAGTATTGTATCACAATGACCATGACTAATTTTAGCTTTTGTGATGCCGTTAGTATGCTACTTATTTTTATAAGAATTTTAAGAAGTAATTATAAAGAGTAATGGTAGAGCATTTTTCAAGCAAGAGCTAGCGGGCCAACTACCAAGCAACAGCAATGATTTTTACCAAATCAGTTATCCGCTCTCAGGCTCTCTAATCGCTCCCCGCAGCTGGTTCCTTGATCTCCCGATACCTTAATCTTTGTGACAGAGAGCTTCCCAGCTGAGTTCAAGCAACACCGCAACATTAATTGGTGTTCATGTCCAATTTCAAAATTTCAGATCTATCAGACAGTTTCTACATTGTCACAAACAATTGTGACTCCGATAGTATACAGAATTATCATAATGTTCTCAACACTTTGAGGGAGAGGAGAGAAAAAAAACGGAGGAGGAACCATCCGAGTACCGCCCCGTATTCGGTCCCCAAAAGCCAGTCCGACGATGCTACGTGCACTGCCTAGTCCGTGCCAACTTGATTACCTGCAGCATGTGTACCACGTAACGCGTAGCAAATTCTAGATGTACCACTTTGTAGAGAGCCGTGTTATGCATAAACCCTGTCATGTAAATTGAAATTCCAAAACCGTTGTTCCAACCCTACATACCTATCAACCGCCCCTCTCTTCGCACATGCCCTGTTCTTCCACTCTATGCTCTGGACATGCCCTGTTTCAGCAGCAGCTGGCCGGTCAAACCCCACCCCGTCCACCATTTTAGCACGAGTCTGGCAAGCTAATAGCTAACCATGTTCTAATCAAAGAAAAAGGAAGACGCTGAAACGGTCAAGCACGTACAAATGCTGAAACTGTCGATCTACACGCGCTTCTCTGAACACAACAGCTACAAACACGTAATTTTTCCGGACTGTCAAGCAAAAGCTAGCGGGTCATCTCCTGGGCAACAGCAACGACTTTTGCCAAATCAGTTCTTCGCTCTCAAGCTCTCTAATTGCTCCCCGCAGCTGGTTCCCAGCTCAGTTTAAGCAACCACGCAACATTGGTGTTCATCTCCAATTTCAAAATTTCAGATCTACCAAAGAGCTCAATGTAGTTGTGATACTGATAATATACAAAATCATACACTGTTCTCAACACTTTGAGGGAGAGGAGAGAGGAAAAAAACAGAGTAGGAACCATGCGAGTATCGCCCCGTATTCAGTCCCCACAAGCTAGTCCGACGATGCTACGTGCACTGTCTAGCTAACCTGAGTACCTGCAGCATGTGTACAGAAAGGCATACCATTAATAGAGCACACGGAACAGTCAACTGCATATAGATGCGCCAGATGTACCACTTTGTAGAGAGAGTTGCGCCATACCAAAGTACTAGCGGTCGTCGACTGGTTCCGCTCGACCGATCAGCATGGAGGTTTTGTGTTTTCTAATCTGTATCTGATCTTGAGTTCTTGCTACTGCTACCACCTTCTTCTTCATCACGAATTTCTATCACTGACACTCCCTCCAAATGTGCAACCGCAAACCTAATAGATAAACAGCACGTGCTTTCACATGTCTAATCGGAAACAATTATGATGTAAATGAATGACTAAATATGAATATAACTGAGAAGGCAGTGAGGCAATGATCTTAGACAGTGAAAAAAAAAGAAATATAGGAAGTGCTGATTACCTTCCTGACTCATTCAAATAGGCGAAACCTCTTACCCATGAATGGCCGCCAATGCTAAGTGTTCTCTTGAGCCTAGTGAATTTGAAGCACTTAATAAGTTGCCATAAAGACTAAACTGATCACATGCGAAAATATTTGCAAGTAGCTTGTCGAACATGCATCTATTGAATCATTCAGTAACACAATCCACGATAGCATTAGTTGACGTATGTGCAATGATCGAGATGTAAGGGTGACAGGTTCGGAAGGGGCTGTACTGCGTGTTCTGTAAGGACGTACCTGAAACTAGTGGAGCTCCAAACGTAAACATCGCCATCCAGTGTACCTGTAACTAGAAGTGGAAGTTTGGGATGGGGAAGGACACACCAAACTTCCGACCTATGAGGTAGTGTACGAACACACCGCTTCTTCTGCATGTCCCATATCTTATTCGAAAATAAGAATCCATTATTAGAAATGTCATATAGATATTGCATTAATATATTTTTAAATAAAATAGCAGACCTTGGTAGTCTTGTCACTTGAGCCAGTAATCAAATACTGGCGACCATCACGTGTGAAGAAATCCAGGGAATTCACCGAACTCGAATGCCCAGACAGAGTATACATAGAATTGGGAGAATCAAAACTCCAAACCTAACCACCCGTCATAACAGTTTCCAATTCAGGTATGGCAGAAAGTGGAACCTACTCCATCTTCCTTACGAGGAATTCTGCTTATCAAAGAAAGAAGAGAGAACGCAAAACCTTTATTGTCCCATCATAAGATGCACTAGCAAAACTGTTGTGGTCCTCCGGGTTAAATGCGACAGCACGGATCGAACGTGAGCCTTCCTTAAATGTTTGCATGTGCTTCCAGCCATGGTCCCAGTCCCACAGCTTTATTCCCTCAATACCAGCTGACAGTACATATGGCTGGGTTGGGTGAATGGCTAGTGAACTGACCCTGCGTTCGTCCGCTTTGAAACCCGCGGTTTTTTTCATTTCTTTTTTATAGTCGTACACATGGATGAAACCATCACGTGATCCAACGAGACACCATCCCTTACGTGCAATGAATCTAACACACAAAGCTGCAGTACGAACGATCATCTTATTAGCATAGTATTTGTGCACCGTTGAAGAGACTTATGCCAATAAAGAAATCAGAGAGCTTACCTGTCTCTCCAGCTAGGAGTTTAATTGAACCCATAAATTTCTGCCAGTAAGTATAAATGAGCCGTCTCTTAGTCCAATGAAAACCAAAGAGAGGCACATTATCCAAAGGAAATTGAGGTTTTTGTGATGACCCATTGTTTTACCCACGGTATAATTCTAATAATATTGAATGAAAATGGTTTTAGGGGTTTTCCATGAAGTGTTCGGTAGAAAGGAACAATTTTAATACTTTCGTGAGAAGAAGGGATTTTTTGAATGTGTGTCAAGAGAAACTTTATATGTACTAACTCCTGAGACAATGCACAATAACGTACCTGGGTGTCATAGTTCCATATGCTTGTATACCCATCGAAAGTACAAACAACAATCCTGCATGACGAGAAGGTATTTTACGTTTGATAATTACATACAATGCACTCACTTGAAAACGGAGCTAATGTTATTTGATTGCTCGATCATAATACGTTACACACTCACAATTGCTCTGTTTGATTTGCATCCATGCAGGCGATGCCATAACGATGCATATTATCCTCTATCGATAAGATCTGATCAAACAAAATTCTTGTCAACATTAGAGAAACCACCTAAAAGTGAAAGATCTAGGGAAGAATAAAGAAGGAAAACCATACCTTTATTGAAGGTGGGATTGACTGCTTGAAACAAAAGATAAACAAAAGGAAAGCATCAGTATAGATCAACTCGTCGTTGAAAAAATCCACTTCAATGCCACAGGACAATCAGCCGTATAAACATGCATAATAACTCGTTGTTGTGATATCTATCTAATATAGAAAAGGGCGTACACGAAGTAAAAAACGGCATAATAAGGCAATGCATAAGTACAACAAAACGCAAGGAAAAACATGCGCTTGGGATTGCACATCAAAACACAATGCATTGTAAGACAAGACACCAGTACTACGATAGGCGGTGCAAGCTCAGAGTAGGACATGAAAAACGCAGAAACAAAGGACGTAACATGCATTCAATATAGGACATCCTATGAAATCTAGGTGGTGAAACCGAAAACAACGAAGGGAAAATCATGTGCACTACAAACCCGAAGGCGGTTCAACCTATGCATTTCGGTCATTGCAAAAAAAAATCGATGAAACATGTCGACATCAAATCTACTTTTCAAAATCTTGACGCGACTAGCACAATGGTGAAAATGCATCGTGATTCGGATGCTTGGTTTGTAGGGTATTTTCTTCTTTGTTCTCGGGAAGTCTTACACACCATGATAAAAGGCGCGGTGTGGTTCACCCATGGGGTGAGACCTCCCCACAATGTGTCATTGTCACGTACTGAGGGGGTAAAAATCACCCTCTCTAGGCGGGCACCCTTAATTTTTTGAATATGTTGTGCCTTTGTGAATTACTTGCTAAGATTAGAAATGTTATTGAGTCATTTGTGGAATCATCTACACAATAAGTTTTGGTTGTGTTTCCATTTTAGCAAAATATTGTCTCCAAAAGTATAGTAATTATACCCAACATTATGCTATTTTAAGGGAAAAAAAGAAATAATTATTTCTAGGCCACTACTAAGAACCATCGACTATAAACACAAGATTCGAGAGAGCGGCAATATAGATCCCGGGCTACAGGTAGCCCGGAATCTGCATCGTTCTTGTGATGGTTGAGATCTGGGCCAAAAGTTTTAATGTGGTAATACATGGGTGGAATAAATGATTTTTAACAGTGCTTCCATATGCACTTGGCCCATGTGACGAAACCTTATCTGGGCCATGACGGGAAGAGATAACAGTGTTTCTCTCAGTCATTTATTCCCTCATCTCTCGCTCCTTCTCTCTCATAGGTGGCCGGGGCGACACCGTCGGCGGCGAGGGGTTGAGACGTTGAGTGAGCTGAGCCACAGGAGACCCTTGGGTGCAGATGTGATGCATGAGGCTGTGTGGGGGTAGGGAAGGTAAGTGATGTGCGTGCAGATCAGGGAGGAAGGGTGGGAAAAGATGGATCTGGAGCAGATTCTCGCCGCTGATTTCTCCTCCAATGCGACGGAACATGTCTTCGCCTCCTCTACCTAGTTTTTTTCTTGCGAATTACCTCCTCTCTACCTAATCTCAGCACATGATTTTTCTCTTTGTTTTGTTTTTTATTTGATTGGATTTAATTGGGGGCTTTCGATGTGATTTGTATGGATTTTTTTTAGCTTGTCTTCCGATTTTCCTGCTAGTGATTGCCCGGAAAAACACTGTATATTATTTGGGATTTTTTTTTCGATCCGGTGATTTTTTTTCCAAAATCTATCTAGGAGGTAGATTGTGTTTTTGAGAAGTATGGGTTGATGTCCAATCGCGATTTAGTAAGATGTGTATGTTCTGTAATCTGAGCACTTAATTTTTTTATCCGATTGAATTTATTCAGGACTCACTTGGATTTTTCTGGCCGGTTGTATTTTTCGGAAACAAAAGTAATCCAGCAGATGGATTTTGTTCTTGATGAGCATGGAGTGATGTCAAAAAAAATTTATTGCACGGATTTGAGGTGCTAAAGCCGAATTTGGCTTATTAGTACCTTTGTTATTTTGTATTCCTCATCTAATAATTGTTCAATTCATGCTGATGATTCCGCAATCCACGGTTAAGACATTCGATCTTAATCATGCATCCAGTTAACTCTGATTCAGAAATTTGCTCTTGTGGTTACAAATAATGCTAATCCGGCGGGCTCCTTTCTGGCCTTCTGGTCTAGCCATCTATGTCATCTGGGCGATAGCACTGGTATAAATGAATGGAATACTATCTATACCATGTCGCCATATTGAATACAACTTGCTAATACAGCTCTGGTTCCGATCACAAGACAGAAGGGACAACAGGGATATATACCGAGCTCCCTGTCGCTCGGGCTCTGTTTTGCACTTAATGTAAGGACAAGAAGATCGATCTCGATAGGATGGCTACCAATGTCAACTATGAACGACCATTTCTAAATCGAAGAGAGATATCTATTTCTTAATCCAAGAGCTATAGACACTCAGGACCTTATTTGTTTCTTAATCGATGATAAAGAACTATTTCCAAGTCGAGTAAGCTACAGACAATCCTTACCTTTTCTTTCTACATTGAACCTCTCCTTGTGATTGGATGAGGTAGATGGATCCCAGCCGGGGCGAGCCCAGTTATGTTTGTGGTGGATTATTTTCTTTTATTAACATAACCTGAACTTCACCTACCCATGGTTATATCAATTTTGTAACTATACCGGCTGAAACATTATATTTTCTTTGGTAAAATATTGTATTTCGTAACCTCCTAAATCTCAATCAATTTTAGTAGTTTGGGCATTATTCTGATGCATGCTAGTACGTATAGTATAGTGAGCAGTGGGATATTCACGGCAGAAGAAAATACACTTTCTAGTTCATTTATTTATGAATCATGTACTAGCACGTTACGTCCTATATGTACAGTTTTGCCGAACAAGGTTTTGAACACCCAACACTTCATTATCTCTAAAAAATGTTTACTTGAAGAAACTGACCTCAAGTATCATCTGTCCTTGTAGAGCACAACCAGATTTCAAAGTCACCTTGTGCACAGTATTCCCCAACTCTTCGGCATTCTGGAAATGTTGGATGCACTTGTCTGTAATGTGTTCGCCCTTGTTGAGAATTCCGGAATATGTACTGGTCTCCAGGATTAGATCGACGTTTCTTTCCTTTGGTAGGTCGTCGTGTTTATCCATTATCAAAGCGAGAGTGTAAATGGCTCCCGGGTCCACAACACCAAACAATAGAAGATCCCTCAAGAAGCACGTCTGCTCAGGTCTCTTCTTCACAAGCCGGAATACAACTTGCTCATCTGTGTTGTTTGTTAGGTCGAGTGAACATGCAATCAACTTGTTTGGTTCAAAGTGAAAGCGAAGCTCAAGCGGGTGGATGTCAAGAAGCATGCTTGAGACTGGGATTACCTGCAAGAGAAGAGCTCATGGTCAGCACCCCCATCATATTTCCAGCTAAATCACTATTAATATTCCAAATACACACATGCTTAATTAATTCGCCCCATGCATATCAAACTTGCAGTGTTGTAGTTATATAGATCACTTGGCCAGTAAGAGGTACTCCCTCCGTTCTAAATTAGTTGTCTTTCATTTGCCAAAATGTGGATGTATCTATACTTGTAACATGTCTAGATACATCCACTTTTGACAAATAGAAGACAACTAATTTGGAACGGAGGGAGTATGTGGGAGACTGTTGCTGGAGACTCACAAGTCTAGCCAAGCGAACGAAGTAGCCAGAGATGAAAGTGAGGAGTCTGCTGTGTCTTGCTGACAGCGTCACGCAGAATCAAGTAGCCAGAGGAGATCTACTAGCACGGTGGCTATCTTATTCCGATGGGTGGGTCAGGCCACAGTCGGCAGTGCCGGCTAAGCTGGGTCACCTGTGACAAAGCGGGGGATGGATTGGGCACAGTCGGCGGATCCCCTAGGCTACATTTGCCTGTCATTTATCTTCTCTGCACAGGTTCAGAAACATTTGTTCTACTACCTCCGTCCTAAAAAACATGTTATAGATTTTCCTAAATACGGATGTATCTAGACACATTCATGAATGGAGAAATTCGTGACATTTTTTTCGGAGCCGAGCGAGTACTTTTCTCCAAATCATTAGTCCAATCAAAATACTCATAAATACCTACCTTCTCTGAACCATGACATGAATTTGCTACATCACAACTTCTGAACAAATCGGGATCTAATACACGTTTCCATGCATCAACAGCTGTGATGGGTAAGCTACTATATCGGGGAAGCGGCTATGATGTGAGACCACAATAATTTAGTGATTCTTTTTAATGTCTATTTTAGTGCTAATTTGATCGATAATTCATTATTTTGAGTTATATTAATGTACCTAAATTATTTTATGATACTGCAGAATGCCAATTTAAGTAAGTAGATGATTCTTTTGTAATGAAAACTAACCGTCAATATATACATATGATTTTTTATTGATCACACACTATTGCTAATATTTTTGGTAACTAGTTGCACGGTATAGATCACAGTAATTGAAAACACATAAGTGTGGGAGCGATCGCTTTGACCGTGCAGAAATGACAGAGTTTTTTACGCTTAGTTTTCTTCTCCTATGTAACTGATCTTCCGTTGTTCACTTTCCCCGAGGTGGTCTGTTCTTCAGTCCAGTACACCGAGACCTGTTTTTGGTGGTATGCTCACTGCTGGAGCCAGTGGAGACAGATAACTTTACCATTCATGGGTAGTAGCATAACTTGCATATTGGGACGCCTTCACCATAGGATTACTCTTTGTCACATCTGAAAATCTTTTTCTATGAGTCTTTCAATTTCTCAAGAGTCTACCTTTTTTACCTTTTTATGTCGGCTGTGTGCATCCTAGTTATACAAAGAGGTCGGGTATGGACGCTTCTGATTGTATCAGCTTGATGTAAACTGGTTGAAATCTAATAAAACTTGCTGGTTCTGCTATTTCTAGGTTCCAACATGGCGGAGATAGGCGTTACGATTGCTTCGTGCCTCTTCTCCTTCAGCAGCCACCTAAGCATATAATCACACCAAGAGTAGAGGCCGCGGTCCAAAGTTGGAGCGGCCAGTCCAATTGTGCCATTTGCCGCGAACACCTTCACGGACTGCCGTCGCAAAGGAGCAATCGAGAAGGAGGTGTTGCGTCGTCTCCACGTGGATCCGACAGAGCTTGCAAGTTGGATCATGTGGCCACCCTCTTATGGTCAGACTATCGGCGGTTAATAACTTCCCAACTGGGCCAACCAAGCAAACAATCCACACTGCGTATCTGCGTGTGGGTTAAAAAAATTAGGAGTCGAGATGGGGGCGCAAGCGACTTGGTATTGGCACTTTTTTTAGAACAGTTAATAAATATTTTGGTTCTTCATTGGAGCGTAACGAGACAAACTGATCCGGCTTCCATCCATTTTAACGTTCAGACATTTACGAAAAATGAAACATTTAGTTGAGGACTTGGTTAGAAGAGACAAGGTTAGCGACCAGGTGAAAGAAATTGGGGTTGTGCATGTCACATTAGGCAACACATGCAGCAAAAGGGCAAACCAATGGTGCGTGCCGGGCCCATTTCCTGTTTATTGCGTTTCGTGATTCCTTGCACATCCCCCGAGCCTGAAGTGTATATGTCGTGCGTTGGGCCCGATCGGTTTTGTACTGCTTTTTTAATGTGGTTTTGTACTGTTCTTGGTGTTCGGTTTCTCTTCCAGACTTCTTCAGGTTTCTTTTTTGTTTTTGTTTTGTAGATTTTTTTTCTTTTCCTTCTTATGTTTTGCAATTTTCCCTTTTCTTGTAGATACATTTAATTTTCTAAGAATACTATATGGACATTTTCCCGTTTCCTATTCATCGTGTTTTGTGATTCCTAACATTGTCACACTGATATCGTGTTTTACTATATGGTGTCCTTATCATAACAAAGTAATATAAACTTATGTGGTCTCGTATATAAAGATAAATACGTTTCCAGCAAGCAAGCGTGAACACCATTCTAGTCAATTTTGTGAAAAATAAATTGCTCATCTTTCCTAAGTAAAATACATTTACATCGATGACTTTCTTTTGTTAAGTTAGAATTCAAAATATAAATTTTGTTCGGCAAGTCAAATAGTCATTTTGCCTGACAAAGGCATGAGTTCTAAACATGCATCTCCTTGCGAAGCAACACAGACCGCTGCATGTCTGAAAGATGACGAACGCAAAAGAGGGCAACTTTTCTACGTGATGATATGATGTGATATGATATGACACGGTCGATGGTAGATCTCTATTAACTTTAGACGTACCTCAATCCTTTCCGTTACAGAAAGTCTTTCAATTATATGCTTCACATCAACCGGTCTGTTTGCAGGGTCGAAGTCCGCGCACTCGATCCCAATCTCAACACATACTCGTAATTGTTCATATTCTTGGTTTCTTTGTGATATATTCAACCTAGTTCTCCAATTTTTAAGAACCTACGATATTGCAGCGGTGAGTAATGCAATAGATTATAAACATTAGTTATATATCAAACTAAAGTATGTACACCCTCCGATCCATATAAAATGTCTCACTTAGTATAAAGTTTGTACTAACTTAGTACAAATGAGTGACACTTTTTATGGATCAGAGGGAGTATAATATTTAAACACACACTTTATTTTAAAACACAGACCGACACTATGCAAATTGCACGTTTACGTTAGTTTGGAAATGGAATAGAGTAATGAGGACTAACTTTTTTTTAAAGCAGGGTAAAGGAGTATATGACCTTCCATTTTCATCCTCAAGAATAACTACATTTAATTTTTACAAACAAATACTTCTGAATTTATGTATTCTATATGTATTTCTGAATGAAAGCGTTCTATTTTATCTACAGTAATCAGTTTTACGGTTAATGCATGAGATCATTCAATTAATGTTGACCATGCATCCTGGAACAGTGGCATAAATTGTCCTTACAGTCTCGACACCTTGACATCTCCTCTCTCCGGTCAATATCTCCATGATTATTATGCCAAGGCTGTACAAATCATACTTTTTTGTGATTACATGGCTAACAAATTCGGGTGCCATATATCCCCTGCATCAAGACATATATGGTCTGATCACTGAATACTCACTTCACAGTCGTGCAATATAATAAAGTATAGTAGACAAAACAGAAAAAATAGCTTTCAATAGGCTTGAGGTGCTTACGTCGTTCCTAGCACTTTTGTAGCAGTGACCCGGGTTTGATCTTCCTCAAAGCTCCTTGAGGTACCAAAGTCGGTAATTTTTGGTTGCATATTCTCGTCCAAGAGTATATTGGCTGGCTTAAGGTCTAAGTGCACAATATTTAGCTGGTGGAGGTGATGTAACCCCTCACAAATTCCTTTTATTATTTCATAGCGAACTTTCCATTCAAGCCCACAAGATGGATCTACAAAGGGGACATAAGAAAAGGGGTTCCCTATTTGAGATACATGAGGTCCATAATTTTCTACACAAGTGAGTAGATGAATAACTTTAGTGAATTCATCGGTTGCCTGAACCAAGTAATAAAAATTTAAACATGGAAAAGAGACATTTATGACACACATTATCCTACCTTGGATATAATGTTCAAGACTTCCATTAGGCAGATACTCAAAGCGTGCGTATCAGAGAAGATCGATGATACCCGGAGAAGTCCCCTGCGGATGCGTAGTGAATTAACATGACGACCACTTGTCCAACAACAATGAGGCCTTGGGCCTGAAAATGGGTCTCCACAGACCACATCTACAAAATAATCTGCTTGAGAAATTTAGCTTCAATAGTGAACTTATTGTGATTAAGCCACAAAACCCAACAAATGGCAGCAAAGAATGCCCTAAAGCAACCACAGGTTTTTCCCTCAAACCCCAGTAGAATCCCAGCCAAATCAGCAAAATTGGCAGGGTTCCACGCTACACTTAGCATGGAACGCAAACCACTCCAAATGAAACGTGCCATGATACAGTGAAAAAAAAAAAAAAGATCCAGTTAGCGTTTTCTGGTTGTGAGCACAAAGCACACTCTCCATTCGATGGCCCTCGAAGAATATGGTCATTGGAGGGAAGGTGTTCTCTCATCAATTGCCACATAAAAATCCTAACTTTGAGGGGAACGGAAGACTACCATATCTCGTCTGCACACTGTAGTACCGTATCCTGGCACAGTCTATGGTATAAAGATTTCACTGAGAAGGTGCCCGAGAGCTCTAAGGCCCATGACACAGGGTCACGAGCGTCGAAATATTTCCAAATCTTCTACTCCCTCCGATCCATAAAAAGTGTCGCTCATTTTGTACTAAGTTAGTACAAACTTTGTACTAAGTGGACGACACTTTTATGGATCGGAGAGAGTATTTCTTCAACAAGCTCCTGCCATTGATTACATTCAACATGCCCAAAATTCCTGCGGAACCTGAGCCTCCACCAATCCTGAGCATGAACTTGGGCGATCTTGGCATGAGGGGCCGTGCAAATGTTGAACGAGTTACAAAAAGGGACTAGAGAATGGTTTAGGACCAAACCAATGATCCGTCCATAATCGAATGGATTGTCGTTTCCAAGATTTAACTCCACTCCAAGTCTGAAACAATCCTCAACTTTGTGAAGGATGTGCCAAAACTGGGAGCCCCCATTGGGATTGGAGCCAAAATATATCTTCAGCCACAGGATTTTTTTTAATCGAACGAAGCAGCTAGAGAGAGCACAGAGCAAGCAGCACACATAGCCTTGGGCTCAGAATAGCACAGTGCAAGCAGCTAGCTAGAGCAGCGCGTGACATCAGCATAGCACAAACGGGAGAACCAATCTGAAACGAGAGCTGGCAGGCGCGGAGCCAAAAAAAAAAAGAGAGCCGAGCCGATCATAACAGCGCCGGGAAGGAGCCGAGCTGACCGGATAAGAGCAGATCGAGCCGATCAGGAAATCTACTCCGATTGGGAATCCTGGGAAGGTAGCAGCGCACGACAGCAAACAGGAGAACCAGAGCGCGGCGGCAGAGGCAAGCAGGAAGAGAGGAGCGCCGGCTAGCAGTAGAGAGGGCGGCGGTGGCGATTAGCGGGAGCAGATAAACGTGGGCAGAATAGGGCGAAATCGATCGGGACGGAGAATCAATCTGACGACGAGATCGGGAACAGAGCATAGCTAGAAAACTGTCAGTAACCTACCTGTATAACTGAACTATCCTCAACACTACTCGGAGATATCTACCATTCTTCAGTTATCGGACGGCTAGCAAACGGACAGAAGAGATCAACGGTCCCAGGCCTACTTGTGGAATTGTCTTTACTTTACTTTGTCTGTTTCATCAAAGCACACTTATTGCTAGTTGTATGCGAACCCTTACTTTATGCCGGCGCTGCCGTGAATGAGAAAAGAAGGAAGAGCATATTCCTAGTCTATCGTAGCTCTAGTTTCTTCGTTCTTCACCTGCTACCGAAAACTACCTAGAAAATCCCCAAAACTCTCTCGATCTTTCCCTGTTCTGATCGCGGGTGTTACAATGGTATCAGAGCCACACGCATCCTTGGCTTGAATGGCGGCGAATCGATTCTGCGAGGCGCAAGGTTGGGTTCTCTCGTAAAATCCCTTCCCACCCTCCCAGTTTCGCGGCGGCGGTGCGGAAACCTGTTTTGGCGGCAATTCTCTCACGGAGTTGGGGAAGGCGCAGATCTGCAGTAGCCAGGGTTGTTGACCTCGTTTCAACGTAAAATTCCAGAGCTTCTGACCGGATCTCACGACTTCGGAGGCGTTTGAGTGGTGCACACTGGTTTGGGTTGGGCAGACTGTAAAATCCCCAATCCCAGCGCCTCTACTCAAGGCGGCGGTGTGTGAGTAGGTGTATTGGACGGGATCGAGCGACTGGTGCTCTTCCGAACAGATCCTACTCGCAAATGGGGAAGACCAGAAACCAGGGGGCGGCAGGAGCATTCGACGCTCAACAAGCAACTGATAGTTTGGAGTCGGAAGTGGCTGCAATTCGTGAAGATATTTCCAGTCTGAGGAAATCTGTCCAAGGGATTGATGAGATCAGAAGTAAAATGGTGACAGTGGATACCTTCGATGCCATGATGCAGAAGTATCTGTGCCTCCCAACCGATTCATCTGTCACTACACAACAGGAAAGGGAAGGTAATGCCCACATCAGATCATCTCAAGCACTGCATTCAGTTACTGTTCCTACAACTGCAGTTACTGTCGCGTGCACTGGACCCAAGCCTTTTACCACATCCATTTTTGCCGCTCCTCCACACCACATATCCACCTTGGGAATGTCTGCTGTTCTCACAGATAGCACACAGTGCACAGTCAACAGACAGCAGGGCGCCTACTCATCAGAATTCCACACCCATTCTAATGGTATTCACATTCCTATGCATTTTCAAATCCCACCCATCAACCACCCACCACCATACACTTTAGAACAACCTCCAATACCACATAACCCTCATATCTGGCCACCCACACATCCTAATCCACAATACAGAGGCATACCCTCCAACTTTAACACAGTCACTGGTCAGTTTCTGCCCATTCCTACTGGTGGTCAATCCACAGCTGCAAATATTCCTGTTCAGCAACCTGATATTGACAGGAATGAGCGAGTACAACAATTTGGTGGCACATCATACTATGCAGATGCTGTATTAAAAGGCCCACGTCTAGAAATTCCATTATTTGAAGGTACAGATCCTATTGGCTGGCTCCAGCAGTGCAAGAAATTTTTTGACATGTCTGGGGCACCATATGAGCAATGGGTAAACATTGCCACAGGACATTTCTTTGGTAGGGCAAATATTTGGCTTCAGAATATTTGCATTCCTTGGCAGATGGTAAATTGGCAACAATTGTGCCAAATGATAGCAGACAGATTTACACAGGCCAATGCCCATGAAGCAGTGGAGAGACTCAAAAATATTCAACAAATTTCATATGTCCATGCTTACATTGATAATTTTGAAGAGTGTGTTCAATTAGTCAGAAGGGACCACCCTTATCTCCAAGAGGCTTTCATTATGAGCTGCTTTATAGGAGGACTAAGAGCTGACATTAAGCATGATGGGAGTGGACAGAGACCCAGGGGAATTTTAGAAGCTTACTGGTATGCAAAAGTGTATGAAAATTCAGCTGCTGCAAAGAAATCTTATTACCAGAGCAGTATCCCCAGAGCAAGAGGAAACTATCACCAAACAAATTTCAAATTCCCTCCCAAACCCATTCAAAACTTGGCTCCGGACAAAGCACCTCACATCCCAGCTCAGGACAGACCAGCCAGGCAATGCTGGTACTGCAAGGAACCATGGAACCGAGAGCATAGATGCAGACAAGGGAGGACATTGCATATTATGCAAGAAATTGATGATGATCCTGCCGACACATCTGACACTGAACCTTCTCCTACTGCTGGTCAAGCATTTCACACAGCTCCAAATACACCTGATCATGGGCATGACAAGACTGAACTAATGCACCTCTCTACACATGCAGCTGAGGGCACCTGTGGAGTGGCCACCTTTTCCTTGTTGTTAATGATCGGAGGTCATCAAGCCGTTGCTCTAGTGGACAGTGGCAGCTCACACACATTCATGGATTACAAATTTGCTCTTAAAAGTAACAACTCTCTTATTCCAGCACCTGCGAAGAAAATTGCAATAGCCGGCGGAGGCCATTTACTCTCAGAACATATAGTGGCCTCCCTACCCTACAAAATCCAAGGTCACAAATTTAAATCATCCTTTCATGTGCTCCAACTGCAGACATATGATATAATCTTGGGAATCGATTGGATGTATGAGTGCAGTCCGGTCACTCTGGACCTGCCACTCAGATTACTCACTGTGTGCAACAAAGGCAGGCACATTCAGTTAACTGACCACACAAGACCACCTATGGATTTTGTTTTACCACCAGATCAGATGCAGAAATTGCTTACTAAGTCTGTTTTGGGATACATCATTCAAATTCATGCTATGCAAGTAGAAGATCTGTGTGACAACAGTACTATTCCTCCCGACATACAACAACTATTGCAACAGTTTCTGTCGGTTATTACTGAATCGACTACCTTACCTCCATCCAGAGATTGTGACCATGCTATTCCACTCATCCAAGGAGCCCAGCCACCTAACCTCAGACCCTACAGAGTGCCCCATATGCAGAAAGAAGCTATGGAAGAGATAATAATGAAAATGTTGAAAAATGCAGAAATTAGAGCAAGTTTGAGCCCTTATTCGTCTCCAGCAGTTATGGTCAGGAAAAGGGATGGTAGCTGGCATTTGTGTGTGGACTACAGGTTACTCAACTCAATAACAATCAAGAACAAATTTCCCATGCCAGTCATCGAGGACCTGCTAGATGAACTCTTTGGCGCCAAGATTTTCAGTAAACTAGACCTACGGTCTGGCTACCATCAAATACGTATGAACACGGCGGACATTCCTAAGACAGCGTTCAAAACACACATGGGGCACTACGAATATGTAGTTATGCCATTTGGTCTCACCAACGCACCGGCTACATTTCAAAATCTGATGAACACCATCTTTAAGCCACATTTGAGAAAATTCATCTTGGTATTCTTCGATGATATCTTGATATATAGCAAGACCAGATCTGAACACTTGCAGCACCTGCAGATCACCTTCCAACTTCTACAACAACACTCCCTGTATGTCAAAATGTCCAAGTGCAGTTTTGCAGTCAGCCAGGTAGAATACCTAGGACATATTATCTCAGGAGCTGGAGTGGCAACTAAGCCACAAAACATTGCTGCCATTGTGGATTGGCCAATACCAACCAATATATCAAAATTAAGGGGACTCCTGGGCTGCACAGGATACTACAGGAGGTTCATCAAGGATTATGGAATACTTTGCAGGCCACTACATGATCTCTTAAAGAAAAACTCGTTTCAGTGGACCACAGAACACACCACTGCCTTCAACAAGCTCAAACAGGCCATGACAACTTGTCATGTTCTGGCCTTGCCAGATTTCTCCAGGCCTTTCATTTTGGAGACTGATGCATGTGGGACTGCAATAGGAGCTGTTCTGATGCAGAGTGGGAGACCAATTGCATACCTCAGCAAAAGTCTAGTCCAAAAGCGGTAGCGCAGTCAATCTACGAAAAAGAAGCACTTGCAATTCTGGAATCTCTGAAAAAATGGAGACATTACCTACTGGGCAACCCTCTGGTCATTAAAACGGACCAACAAAGTCTCAGGTTTATGGCTACTCAAAGGCTGACTGAAGGGATCCAACATAAACTCCTCCTGAAGCTCTTGGAATTTGATTACACTATAGAGTACAAGAAAGGCAAGGAAAATATTGCTGCAGATGCTCTCTCTCGCAGTGACAGTCAGTGTCATGCCATCACAGTATGTGTGCCTGATTGGATGGAAGATATTAAGCTCAGTTATATACAAGATAAGGACAGTGACAAGCTTCTGAGGAAAATTGCAAAAGATGTCTCTCATCCTCCTCAATTTACAATTAAGGACGGTATTATTAGACATGGCAGCAAGATTTATGTGGGATCTTCAACAAACATGAGGTTAACATTGATGGAAACATTCCACCACTCTGCCATTGGAGGTCACTCCGGTGCAAAAGCAACATACCAGCGCATTAAGAGAGTGTTTTGCTGGCCTCACCTCAAGCAAATGATACAAAAATTTGTAGCTGAATGTCCTGTTTGCCAATTGGTGAAAGTTGAACACACACACCCAGCTGGCGTGCTACAGCCACTCCCCATTCCTGACACACCCTGGTCCTGCATCAGCTTGGACTTCATCGAAGCTTTACCAAAATCAAATGGCAAGGAAGTGATCTTAGTTGTGGTTGACAGACTAACGAAATATGCCCATTTCATTGCCCTGGCACACCCCTACTCAGTTGAGCAGATTGTCACTGTTATCATGGACAACATCGTCAGATTGCATGGGCCTCCGAAGGAAATTGTATCGGATCGTGACAGGATATTCACTAGCACCTTGTATCGCCAAATATTCAAGGCCCTCAAAATTTCACTCAAGTTCAGCACTGCCTATCATCCGCAAACGGACGGGCAAACCGAAAGAGTCAACCAATGCCTCGAGTCATACTTGCGTAGCATGGTTTTCCAGGAGCCAAAGCATTGGGCTAAGTGGCTGGCTACATCGGAGTGGTGGTACAATACAACATACCACTCCTCACTTAAAATGACCCCATTCGAAGCACTCTACAACTATCCTCCTCCAGTGATTGGTGAGTTTGACATTACCAGGGAATTGTGTCCTGCAGCAAAGCTAACCCTCACCGAGAGAGCACATATGACTCGGCAACGGAAGGAGAACCTGCTTGAAGCTCAAAATCGCATGAAGGTATATGCAGACCAACATCGGACTGACAGGCACTACAATGTGGATGACACGGTCTATATCAGAATCCAGCCCTACCGACAGAATGCATTTGGCCTTCGCGGCTCTCTGAAGCTCAGGTCTAAATACTATGGTCCCTTCAAAATCATAGAGAGAGTTGGAGAGGTGGCATATAGACTACACCTACCGGACACCACCACTATTCACCCTGTGTTTCACATAAGTCAACTGAAGAAACATGTGGGGCACCATGCAATTCCTCTCCCAAACGTGCCCCTGGTAACTACAGAGGGCAAAATTAAAACAACACCACTGGTTGTTCTCGACGAGCGCATTATTCAACGTAACAAGGCACCTGTCAAGTAGCTACTTATTCATTGGGAGAATCTGGGATCTGAAGACGCAACCTGGGAAGATCTGTCGTTCATCCGCTCACAATTTCCATCTTTTCAGCCTTGAGGACAAGGACTGTTTCGAGGGGGCGGCATTGTCAGTAACCTACCTGTATAACTGAACTATCCTCAACACTACTGGGAGATATCTACCATTCTTCAGTTATCGGACGGCTAGCAAAACGTACAGAAGAGATCAACGGTCCCAGGCCTAATTGTGGAATTGTCTTTACTTTACTTTGTCTGTTTCATCAAAGCACACTTAGTGCTAGTTGTATGCGAACCCTTACTTTATGCCGGCGCTGCCGTGAATGAGAAAAGAAGGAAGAGCATATTCCTAGTCTATCGTAGCTCTAGTTTCTTTAGTTTCTTCGTTCTTCACCTGCGAAAACTACCCAGAAAATCCCCAAAACTCCCTCGATCTTTCCCTGTTCTGATGGCAGGTGTTACAAAAACAGAATCCGACGGCGGCCGGAAAACTACAGAGGACGGCAGCGGAAGAGGAGAGGATTGAGACCGGAAAAAAAATCGATCCAGCTTTGCACAAGTTGCGCAGTCCCGGCGAAGATCGATTGACCTCCCCAGGGGCGGCGCTGCGAAAGCGGTGGCTAAACATAGGTCAAGAAGCGAAACCGCTCTGATACCATGTTAGAGAATATGCAACTTGTATTATTCGGGGCTAGAGACCTGACTTCAGATACAAGGCACATAAACCTACTCTAATACGGACTCACTAGGTTGTACTTTGGCTTGTTTCCCTACCCTTCCCAAAAGAAATGACTCTATGCTTATCGAAACCAGCATGAGTACCATTTAGGAGAAGAAACAAACTTATCGTTTGAATAGTCAAGCTAGAAAGACAGGGATCGATGACGGTCAAGTGCGCAGCTGAACACATAAATCGACCCTGCGAAGGTTCAGTGCGAAAGCCCACTTTAGCCACCACTGGCTCATGATCTGTAATCGTCAGTCTGTGATCCGCTATAGGGAAACCCAGATAAGTGAACAGGAACACCCCTTCCTTATAGTTCAGAAGATTTGCCACTCTGGCTTGCTCCCCATAAGGTGCTCCCATCACCACGACCTCGCTTTTATGGTAGTTAATCTTCATACTAGACAACATCTCAAAACAAATCAGGATAAACTTCAAGTTGGCTAAACCCAAGTCGGCGTTTTGAATGAGGATCATTCTAATGTCCGTGTATTGAAGATGAGTTACTCCACCTGGAATTAGATGGGGATCCACTCCCTCGATGTGTCCGGCAGCACTTTCCTTAACAAGGATAGCATTTAACGCATCGACAACAAAGTCAAACAAAAGAGGGGAAAGGAGGTCACCAACCCCTCGTTTATTGTGAAAAAATGGACCAACCTCGCCATTGATAGCGATTGATGTATGTCCCCCACAAACTAGCTACATGACTCTATTGACATAAGCGGGAGCAAAACCTTTTTAGAGCAGAACTTCACGTAAAAAGGCCGAGCTCACACAATCGTATGCTTCAAGTCTAACTTGAGGAGCATCGCCGGCAGATTCTTGGCTTTGGTCTCATGAACTATCTTTTGAAGGGACAAGGCCCCATCCAGAATGAATCTGCCTTTGATAAATGCAGTTTGAGCTGATCCTAATGTACATAGTAGATTTATTTGGCTATGTGACCATAAAAAAATGTGCTGTATTTAGAAATTGGAAAGTTCAAAAAGTCCTTTTTGGAACAATGATCCAACGAGTAGTCTTTTACGAGAAGAGGAGGCAACCTACCTGGTTATATTCTGAGAAAACGCCTAGATCCAACGAGTCGCGCAGTTCAGAGATGCAACGATGTTAGCAATTAGCCTGTATCCATGACGTTCCGGCTAAAAACACAACAAGTCATACTTCATCAGTTCCACATATCTTAAAGGGTAAACCTATATGAGATCCAAAGGAGCGTGTAAAACTAGAAAATCGATGGGTGATTAAATAACTGAAAAGGTACCACACAAAGAGCTGGGGAACTACCTGGAAACTCTGTAGGGGATGCAGACAGAAGGATTGGAGGATAAACATCCAAGGAGAAGAGAGGACTGCAGCACAAGAAGATGAGACCGAATCCACCTGCGTACCAGCTGACTGATTGGTGTTTGATGAAGAGAGGTGTAACCGTGTAAGAGGAGACGCCAAGAGTAAGGTCCTTTAAAATTCAGATTCAACTAAGAAGACCAAGCAAGAGTAGACCAGCAGCGGCGTGGTCGCATTTGCCTCGTTACGCGATCGGGCCGATATTTCTGTCCTGCTGTGTGGTTCTCCGTGCTTCGTCGACGGATGGATCGATTCTGAGGTTGTCTCACGACCATATCTGGAGCGAGCCGATAGGAGGAGATGCGGCCGTTGCCGGAAATTGACGCCTTTGGACGGAACTGGACGACTGGACCTGACCATGACGTTATGGGGAGGCTGTGCACTCTCGTTTTTCTTTTCTCCGCTACCACATTAGCTGAGCATTAGATATACACAAATCTGAGTTTTTTTTTTTGGTTGCGTGGTGGGTACTCCCTCCGTTCAAAATTAGTTGTCTTCTATTTGCCAAAAAGTGGATGTATTTAGACATGTTATAAATATAGATACATCCATTTTTTGGTAAATGGAAGACAACTAATTTGGAACGGAGGGAGTAGATTGGAATGGGCACAACTACTTAAGTCGACGCGAGGGTCACGGCTGCCGGCGAGCTGCGGGTGGCCGCGCGTATGAGCGAAGGCGAAGCGGCCGACCGAGCTCGCCGTCCGTGATGAGGAAGGAGGCGCTGCGGTCGGGCAGGAGCAAGATGTGGACGTTCTGGCGGCGCATCGCTCGGGACGGAGAAGGAGCGACGGGGATCGAAAAGGATGCGCTCGGAGATGGGTAGTTAGGTGCCACGTCAGCGAAATATGATATAATGGTTATATAATCTCAAAAAGAACCGTATGTGGACGTATAGAGTAAGATTAAGTATCGAATTAATTGATGTGTTTTTTAGTTTAAAGACTGTTTTAGACATAGCCAACAAGTTAATGTAGTACGGGATCGTGGTTTTCCTCCTCTACACCGTCAAGGAGAGGAAAAGCGATCTAGCCTCTCCATCCAATCTTCATCGACCAGCAGGAGCGGACCTAGAAATGGTCAAAGGAGGGGGCTAACTTATGACATGTCTAAAAAATTCTCCATGATACGAATGATAATATAGTACTTAATAAGTTGCACTAACTTTTAGAATCTCCAAAAAAACTTTAAAATAATGAAAGTGTACGGGGAAATGCATTTTCGCTCGACACATACCAATTACCAAGTGAAGGTATGATCCACCACACTGTATTATCATGAGCATTTGAGAGTTGAGACTTCAAAAACATTACAGGCACCTACATGTAAAGTATTATATATATTATTCTAAATGGGTATGAAAGATGTTATGAAGAGTAAAGTCGTAAAAATAAAACATAACACTAAGATCTAGGTTTTGGTCCCGTGGAGGCGGAGAAGTGGGTAGAGCTGTGGGGCAGCCTCCCACTCTCGCTCTTGGCGGACCCGGATAAGGTGGTCTAGGCTCTCTCTCCCTTGGGAACCTTCTATGTCCGCACAGCCTACAGGGCCATATTTAGTGGGCCCCGTTGACCTGGACCTCTCCGCTATGGAAGGCCCCTATGCCCCTGAAGATAAAGATCTTCGTATGGCAGCTCCTTCGTGGCCGCCTACCTTCTGGCATGGAGGTGGCATTGCGCCATCACTACCACAGAAATGGCTATAGGGAGGTTGGCATTCTGTGGCGCACCGTTAATTGGTGCGCCACAGAATTATTCTGTGGCGCATGGATGCTGGTGCGCCACAGAAATTTTCGACTTTCTGTGGCACATCTTTTGTCCATGCGCCACAGAAAGTCAGAATTCTGTGGCGCATGCCCACCCATGCGCCACAGAAAGCCAGATTTCTGTGGCGCATGAGACACCATGCGCCACAGAATTTCTGTGGGTCCCACGTGTAACTGTTTGGAGATGATCAATCTGGGGACATTCTGTGGCGCACCGTGGCTGGTGCGCCACAGAAAGCTGACATTCTGTGGCGCACCAAGTTTGGTGCGCCACAGAAAGCTGACTAACTTGGTGCGCCACAGAATTGTGCAACACTTTTTCACCCCGCGCACCCCCCCCCCCCCCGGTGGATCGCCTTTTCAGTTTTGCACCTAGTGAAAGAAAATAATAAAAAATTCAAAAATAAAATCCTTTGAGATATAGTGAAGGTTTAGGGTCTATTTGGTAGCAAAAATTTGAAATACACATTTTGACTTTTTTTCAAAAGTAGGTGAAAAAATATTAAAACGGGCATAACTTTTGCATACGACGTCGAAAAAATGCGAATAATACCTTAAAAAAAACTAGAGAAAATTTCGGATTCAATGGGTTTACCCAGTCAGCAATTCACAGAATCCTCAAATTCCAAACCAAAAAAAGTTATGGCTAACAGAAGAATTTTCCCAGCAAAATAAAAAAATCAAAAAAGGGAAAAAAATACTGTGGCGCACCAAAGCCAAGGAATTTCGAATCCCGCCCAATAATTCTGTGGCGCATCCTTGGCATGGTGCGCCACAGAATTATTGGGCGGGATTCAAAATTTCGAATCCCGCCAGCCCCCTTCTCCCTCTCTTTTCCCTTTTCTCCTTCTCTCCCTCCACTTCTCCCTCCACTTCTCCTCTTCCTTTCTCCTCTTCCCTTCTCCTCTACACTTCTCTCCCCTTCTCCTCCCTCCTCCATCTCTTCTCCTCTCCTCCACATCTTCTCTACTCCTCCTCCACCTCCACCTCCACCTCCACCTCCACCTCCGGCGACCTCCTCCACAACTCCGGCGACCTCCACAACTCCGGCGACCACCTCCACAACCCCGGCGACCTCAACCTCCGGTGACCTCCTCCTCCACCCCGGCGACCTCCACCTCCGGCGACCTCCTCCACCACCGGCAACCTCCTCCTCCACTCCGGCAACCTCCTCCTCCACTCCGGTGACCTCCTCCTCCTCCACTCCGGCAACCTCCTCCTCCACTCCGGCGACCTCCTCCTCCACCTCCGGCGAACTCCGGCGACCACCATCCTCCACCAACCTACGGCGACTCCCTCCTCCACCCATCTACGGCCTCCAAAAAAACGAAACGAAATTCCGGCGACCAAATCTAGATCTGGCCGCAATTTTTTTTTGAAATTCAAAAAAATTCTGTGGCGCATGGAAGAGGGGTGCGCCACAGAAATATTTCTGTGGCGCACGGTGGGTGGGTGCGCCACAGAAATGTGAATTCTGTGGCGCACCTGGCCTGGTGCGCCACAGAAATGTGAGAATTCTGTGGCAACAGGATACATGTGTTCCGTTAAAAGGAAAATAGACGCACGACACACCGCCATGACGCGGATGACTTTTTGCAGGTTATCATTTTGGCATCCCACTAGATCCATACCTCTCAGGACTCCCACAAGACGTCGACGGCCGGAAACCGTCGGCGTAGACCAGAAGGTCGTCGGCGTAGCGCCGTCGGCGTTTCGGCCCGTCGGCGTACCCACCCGGCCGTCGGCGTACGTGATGGTGGGACCCACAAGACGGCATCCGGCCGTTCCGTCAGTGCACCATATGCCGACGGCGTATGAGTGCCGACTATTTTTATTTTTTGAATTTTTTTATATTTTTTATTTTTTTGAACTTTTTAAATTCTTTTATTTGTATTTCGAAATTTTTAACTTAGTCACATACTTAATCCTTAATTGCACACTTAATTATATATCAAAGTACTTACCCTGGTCAAATTTCCCGTTCGATCACCCATCCTCAGATTGTTCCAACCGTTCAGCTTCTTTAGCTCGCCAGTACGCCGACGGTCCCGACATTTGGCCATCAGCGTATAAGTCGGCCATCGGCATCTTGTGGCTTTCCCGTAGTGACTGGTCTCTAATAAAGAGCGTGGAGGTGCAGGAAACTATGGCCACTGGTTGTAATCTTTTGGATATGGTAGCACGAGATTTGTTAGGCCAGTATGGATGACATTTCAGTAATAGGATATGTAATACGTGAGCAGCATTAGGTGGCCTTTTGACGATGACATTCCAAATTATTTAAATCATATTGTTGTATTAAGATCGTTTGCAAAAGTCAACTCAATCAAGATGTTTTTTAATTATCTGGCACTCGTCTACAATCAAAGATCATTTGCGCTGACTACTGATCAAATATACATAGTTTTGCAAGTCCGCTCACACTAGTAGAAAACCAGCCAAAGGATTTTACCCTTAGTACCGGTTTGGTTACGAACCGGTACTAAAGGTAGCACTAGTACCGGCTCCAGAGCCCAGTGCGTCAGGAATCTCTAGTACCGGTTAGTTCGGGACGTTTAGTACCGGTTCGTGCTATGAACCGGTACTAAAGGGTTTCACGCCAAAAATGCTGCGGCCGCGGGGCCGGCGCTGCACCTTTAGTACCGGTTCGTATCACGAACCAGTACTAAAGGTTTGCCAGCCCCTATTTCTTCAACCCGAGCCATGCTAGCTCTCCATCTCCAACACATTTCTAAAATTTCTCTCCTCTCACACTCCAAAGAAATCTCTATTTTCTGCACCATTTTGTTAAGATTGGCTGCAACGATCTATCCAAGGGTTAGCAACATGATCCTTTCTTCCGGCGTTCCTAATTTAGCTCATTTCCTATAGTTTAGCTCGTTTCACTTTTTAGTGCTAGCAAGGTGTTTGATGAAATATCTAAGTCAGTGATTTCATTCGTTTTATATGCAATTTGAGCTCAAATTAAAGTATGCTTTGTTGGTTTTAGTATCTTCCCCGTCCTCACCGCCATACTCTAATTTGCTTTTAATGTGATGAACTTGAATATTAATTAATTTTGTCACTCATCTATTTATGAAGTAGTGTAATTAACGGTTATTGATATACTTATATAATGCAGATGAACCGACAATGGATGTACGGTGACCAACGTTGTCCCGAGTTTCTTAATGGCATGCATAATTTTCTCCACGTGGCTGAGGCAAGCAAGCGATCGAATGGTTTCATGTGTTGTCCATGTAGTTCCTGTAAGAATATGAAGGATTACTCTACCTCAAGAACCATTCACGCCCATCTGTTAGAGAACGGTTTCATGCCCGGCTATAATTGTTGGACAAAGCACGGAGAAAGAGGGGTTATAATGGAAGACAACGAAGAAGAAGAGGATAATGACAACTATCCTATGTTCACTGAACAGGATGATATGACAATGGGGGAGACGAAGACGCATAAGAGCTCATTTTTGATGAGCTCGATGACGATTTAGGTCGGGCCATTCGTGATGCGAAGATTAACTGCGGAAGTGAAAATGAGAAGTTGAAGTTGGAGAGAATGTTAGAGGATCAAAACAAATTATTGTACCCAAATTGCGAAGATGGCCAGAAAAAGCTGGGTACCACGTTAGAATTGCTGCAATGGAAGGCAGAGAATGGTACTTCTGACAAGGGTTTTGAAAAGTTGCTAAAAATAATAAAGAAGATGCTTCTAGGGGAGAATGTATTGCCCTCTAGTACGTACGAAGCAAAGAAGGTTGTCTGCCCTCTAGGATTAGAGGTGCAGAAGATACATACATGCATCAATGACTGCATCCTATACCGCAGTGAGAAGTACGAGAATTTGAATGCATGCCCGGTATATGGTGCATTGCGGTATAAGATCAGGCGAGATGACCCTGGTGATGTTGAGGGCGAGCCACGCCCCGGGAAGAGGGTTCCTGTCAAGGTGATGTGGTATGCTCCTATAATACCACGGTTGAAACGTTTGTTTCAAAACAAAGATCATGCCAAGTTGTTGCGATGGCACAAAGAAGACCGTAAGAAAGACGTGATGCTGAGACACCCCGCTGACGGGTCGAAGTGGAGAAAAATCGACAAAGAGTTCAAGACATTTGCAGATGACGTGAGGAACTTAAGATTTGGTCTAAGTACAGATGGCTTTAATCCTTTTGGAGAGCAGAGCTCCAGTCATAGCACCTGGCCAGTGACTCTATGTATCTATAACCTTCCTCCTTGGTTATGCATAAAGCGGAAGTTAATTATGATGCCAGTGCTCATCCAAGGCCCAAGGCAACCCGGCAACGACATTGATATGTACCTGAGGACATTGGTTGAAGAACTTTTACAGTTGTGGGATGAAGAAGGTGTACCTATGTGGGATGAGCACGAACAAAATGAATTTAACCTACGAGGGTTGTTGTTTGTAACCATCAATGATTGGCCTGCTCTTAGTAACATTTCAGGACAATCAAACAAGTGATACAATGCATGCACACACTGTTTAGGTGAGACTGACAGTATATATTTGGGAAACAAGAATGTGTACTTGGGGTATCGTCGATTTCTTCCAAAACAACATGTCGTAAGAATGGGAGGAGGCAAGCATTTCAGAGGTGAGGCCGATAGCCGGACGAAGCCTACCCGCCCTACTGGGGATGTTTTATATGATATGGTCAAGGATTTAAAAGTGATCTTTGGAAAGGGTCCTGGCGGACAATCTGTTCCGAATGACAGTGCCGGACACGTACCCATGTGGAAGAAGATGTCTATATTTTGGGAGCTACCCTATTGAAAAATCATAGAGGTTCACTCTTCAATCGACGTGATGCACGTGACGAAAAATCTTTGCGTGAACCTGCTAAACTGCTTAGGCGTGTACGGGAAGACAAAAGATACACCGGATTCATGGCAGGACCAGCAACATATGCACGAACGAGACAACCTGAATCCAGAGAAGTATCAAGGTCCTGCCAGCTACGCTCTTACGAAAGAAGAGAAGGAGATCTTTTTTGAAGTCCTGAGCAGCATCAAGGTCCCGTCTGGCTTCTCGTCGAATATAAAGGGAATAATAAACATGACAGAGAAAAAGTTTCAAAACCTAAAGTCTCATGACTGCCACGTCATTATGACACAATTACTTCCGATTGCATTGAGGGGGCTTCTGCCAGAAAATGTTCGAGTACCCATTGTGAAGCTATGTGCATTCCTCAATGCAATTTCTCAGAAGGTGATCAATCCACTAACTCTATCAAATTTACAGAAGGATGTAGTGCAATGTCTTGTCAGCTTTGAGTTGGTGTTTCCACCATCCTTCTTCAATATTATGACGCACCTCATAGTTCACCTAGTCGAAGAGATTCACGTTCTCGGTCCTGTATTTCTACACAACATGTTCCCCTTTGAGAGATTCATGTGAGTCTTAAAGAAATACGTTCATAACCGTGCTAGGCCAGAATGAAGCATCTCCAAGGGCTATGGAACAGAGGAGGTCATGGAGTTTTGTGTTGACTTTATTCCTGACCTTAAGCCGATCGGTGTTCCTGAATCACGCTATGAGGGGAGACTGCGTGGAAAAGGCACGCTAGGAAAGAGAGCAAAAATAAATATGGACGGACATTCTTTCACTAAAGCACACTACACAGTCCTACATAATTCAGCATGGTGGCTCCGTATATAGTGGAACACAAGGATATTTTACGCTCAAAATATCCGGAGCAAGGTGAAGATTGGATTGATGGAGAACACCAGAAGACTTTCGGCGGTTGGTTGCAAACACATCTCATTAATGACACCACTATTGAAGAACAACTGTACTTGTTGGCCAAGCAACCATCTTTTTGTATATCGACTTTTCAAGGGTACGAGATAAATGGGAATACATTTTACACGATCGCCTAAGATCAAAAGAGCACCAACCAAAACAGTGGTGTCCGCTTTGATGCAGCAGACGACAATGGGAAGAAGATCACATATTATGGGTACATAGAGGAGATATGGGAACTTGACTATGGACCTACTTTCAAGATCCCTTTGTTCCAGTGCAAATGGTTCAACCTGTAAGACGGGGTACATGTGGACCCACAGTACGGAATGACTACAGTGGATCTTAAGAATCTAGCATACGAGACCGAACCATTCGTGCTAGCCAGTGAAGTGGCCCAGGTTTTCTATGTGAAGGACATGTCTACCAAACCGAAAAAAAGAAAAGAAAGGCAAGAGGACACGTCATATGATGAGCCAAAGTGCCACATAGTTCTTTCAGGAAAAAGAAACATCGTGGGAGTGGAGGACAAGACAGACATGTCAGAAGATTATAATAAGTTTGATTATATTGCACCCTTCAAGGTCAAAACTGACCCAAGCATCGTGTTAAATAACGAAGATTGTCCATTGTTGCGTCGCAATCATAAGAAAGGGAAACACACGAAAAAAACTCAGAAGACTAGATAGGGATGTGTTGGTGATGTGTAATAATAAACTTGGCATAGTTTGTTTGAATGGGTCCATATTCCACACAAACATGCATCTTGGAAGCACGGACAATGTATTAAATCTTTTATCAAATGCACACGGTTTCCCCGTCATACAGCCCAACGGTGGCTCGTGAGTGCCTGCATATCAAATACACCGTTGGGCTGTATGACGGGAATCCGAATGATTTGTATTCGGTCGATGAATTGAAGTGAGCAGCAAATCGACCTTCGATCCAAGCAACCGCAAGACTTCTTTGATGATCTAACGACGTTCCCAAAAAGTGTTGGGAATGTTGTAGATCATCAAAGAGCCTTGCAGCTGCTTGGATCCGACCGAGGGGCATGGCTACCAGTTCCACCACCACCACTCCCACCTACTCGGCAATTTATCATTGTGTCACCCTAATCCAGTGGTTGGATTCAACCTACCCGAGGGCATGTGTTAGGGAACATGCCAGCGGGTAGGCTAAATCCAACCATTGGGTTCGGTGGCAAAGGTAGACGCTCGTTGTGTGCCGTTTCGCTGCAGGGACGTCGCTATTTATAGGCGATTAGAAGGTGTACAAGCGCTCTAAAGAAACACACCCCTGATCCAACGGCTCACAAGCGCTTGAAAGAAACACACGATCCGTGTGCTTCTTTAGTCCCGGTTGGTAACACGAACCGGTACTAAAGGCCCTGATCACTCTATATATGTAGGCTTGGCCTCCATTGCCATATCACATCTAAACTCATATCTGCAACCTCATCACTCTTCCATTGTAACAAAATTTTGACTTAGGCGTTTTTGACTTAGGTGTTCTCGGCGACGATGTCCATGTTGGACCAGAGGGGCGATGTACGGGACTGGGATCCACCGGGCTGGCACTGGGAGGTGCTACCTTCCGGGACGCGCAGCTTGGTGAGGAATCCGGGTGACGTCGTCGACCCAGATCTTCTGTGGTGGCAGTCGCGTGGGCCACGCTCGGTGCAGAGGGAGGCGGCCTCCGAGGAGGTGGTACATCGCCGTATCAGGGAGGAGGATGAGCACATCCGTCGCTACATGTATCTATTGGATAGGCAGTATGACAGTAGGTGGTCGTTTCTTCAGAGGGTTCCTTCTCACGTGAGCTATGACCCTATGAGGGTTCCTTCTCTTTGGATGCGCAGCGCCGGCGGCTCAGCACCCCGCGGCTCAGGAACTTGGAATATGTCCTAGTATCCACCAATAATAATAAACTTGGAATACGACAGTTCTGTTGAAAACTTGTTCACAACAAAGAGCTATCTCCTCCTAACATTCTAGGGTTTCTGTCGAAATAACGGGTGTTATGGCAAAATACATGGCATAGTTTGTTTGAATGGGTCCATATTCCATACAAACATGCATCTTGGAAGCACGGACAATGTTGACGAAGGAAGTTTTTTTTTATTGAATAAAAAAACCATTTTCCATTTTCCGAGTGTCAGAAATGGTTTTTTTTGTGAAGGACCTACCAGAAATATGTTGCAAAACTTGGGTGATTCATTTTTTTAATATGCTAGAACATGTTATATGCACAAATAATCAATTTGTTTTCTAAGAAAAGATTTCCATCCACCTCTTTTAGAAATCACAAGTTTCTGTCGATTCAGCTGGAAACGGGACAAATTTGAACTACAAGTGCCTCGTAATTTGCTCATGATTTTTGGGAAAAATCATTTTTAGGTACACAACTTCCTATTTCAACATAGATACACCAAGAGTTTCTGAATATACCACCCCTAGCTACGAACTGTCATGCCCGCCGTCTTGACTTAATTATAGTTTCTAGAAATATTTAAATCCATTTTGAAATTTAAAAATTTGAAAATGTTACAAAACATCACAAAATTATTATTAGTTGATATTTTTTAATTTTACAAAATTTTAGAAATTAGTTTCATGTCATTTGGACTTTTCTTTCAAAAGTTATAGTTGTTTAATAAAACAGGAAAAGAAAAAGAGAGAAAAACCCTTTGGTACCGGTTGGTGAGAAAAACCGGTACCAAAGGTCGAGCGGTTCGCGCCCAATTTTTGGTGGATCTTTGGTACCGGTTGGTAGCTACAACCGGTACCAATGCACCTTTGGTACCGGTTGGTGGCACAAACCGGTACCAAAGGTCAGACGTAAGGCTCGAAGAGCCCGGGACTTGGCCAAATCACCGCAGACGAACCGACGCGCCTCCGGGCTCCTAATCGCCGACGAGACGCCGTCAGGCTGCCGCCGCCGGGACTCGCTCCCTCGCGCCCTGCGCCGCCGCCTGCATCGCCCCTGCGCAGCCGCCTGCACGCCCCTGCGCCTCCACCTCGGTGCGCCGCCGGCCCCGAACGCCTCCACCTCCATGCGCCGCCGGCCCCTGCCCCTCCTCCACCGGCCGGCCCCTGCCCCTGCTCCAGCACGCGCCTCCGCCTCCACCACCTCGCCTCCACGACGCGCCTCCGCCTCCGCCTCCGCCTCTGGCCGTCTCCACGCGCCTCCACCTCGGTGCGCCGCCGGCCCCTGCCCCCGCCTCCACCGACCGGCCCCTACCCCTGCTCCACCACGCGCCTCCGCCTCCACCACCTCGCCTCCACCACGCGCCTCCGCCTCCACCACCTCGCCTCCACCACGCGCCTCCGCCTCGGTGACCTCGATAGAGGTAGGTACTAGTTTTTTTTTGTTTTTTTTCTTAGTGATTATTAATACTAGAAATATTGTTATTTTTACTTACTTACAAATGTCTCAATATTGTTATATATAAATTTAAGTAAATAGAATTTTCTTAGAATTTTTAAGTACTTAGAATTATTAGTTTTTAAGTACTTAGATATTAGTTTTTTTAAGTACTTAGATATTAGTTTTTTTAGTACTTATAATTATTAGAATTTTTAAGTACTTAGATATTAGTTTTTTTAGTACTTAGAATTATTAGAATTTTTAAGTACTCAGATATTAGTTTTTTTAGTACTTAGAATTATTAGAATTTTTAAGTACTAGTATTAGAATAGAATATTAGTATTAGAAGTATTAGAATTATTAGTATTAAAATATTAGTGTTAGAATTTTGTAGTGAATTGCTATTTAAAATTTTCTATTTCAAATTTGCCAAGTGAATTTGCTATTTAAAATTTTGTAGTGACATTGAGCTATGGATCCGAACTCTCCCCCCCCCCCCCCCTTCATCCGAAATGAGGAGGAAGAAGATTTGGTGCAACAAGTGATATATAATAATGCCCGACCATATGAGGATGACGATGGCGAAGACTTAACCACACAATTTCTGAACGACTCCGGTGAAGGACTTGAGTCTAAAGAAAGAAGGGCCGACGAAGTGCCCTTAACAATATCCGGCAAGGTGTATATTATGGCAATGCTATATCAGTAGATGCATTGATTTATTTGTATTGCACTTATTAACGAACCTTTTTTATTTTAGCCTTGTGGATCATCGAGCAAATCTGCTAAAAAGCAAGGTCCTCGAGGCCCGACGAAACCTCTATCGGGCGAGGCTAAATTATCCCTCACCGCATTTTAGGCTAGTGGCGAACCGGTGGGACCCGCAGAGAACGTCAAAAAATTTATAAATCATTCCAGATTGGCATAAGCCGAAGAAGGTGGCGGTTGGCGATGAAGCTAGTTATGTCAGCGACGCTACAAAAGAGTCTGCTGCCATACTTCAACCTACCGGTAGGCTTCACGGAAGGCCAGACGAAGAAGCTCAAGGAATGGATTTTTAAGAAGATGGCCGTACAATTCCAGACCTGGAAGAAAAAATTATGGGACAACTATGGACCTGAAGGTCCAGAATTCACTGGAAGATTTAAGAAGCTAAAAGCCCCCTGGCCCGCATTTAAGGCGTATAGGAGCTCATCAGACTATAAGTCCCGATCAGCCATAAATGTAGAAAATGCTAAGAAGAAGCAATATATTCATAAATTGGGGTCAGGTGGCTACAAGAGTGCCATTCCTAAGTGGAAAGCATATGAAGCTCAACTGATGAAAAACGGGGTCATGCCACAGACATACGACTGGCCCGAGCGGTCCAAGTTCTGGTTGTACGCGCATGGGGCAGGGTTGGACCCAAAGACAGGGCTGATCGTTGCAAAGGGTAAATGGAAGACAAAAATTGAAAAAATCGCCAAGGAGCTTGAAGATGCAGTAGATAAGGTTAGAAAGGGAGTGTACATTCCCGATAGAGAGAATGACGAGTTGACACTAGCTCTGGAGAATCCAGAACACGTTGGACGAGTACGAACCCTCCCAGGTCTCACCATGAAGGATGCGTGGCCGGAGTGCGCAGACAGTTATAGAAGCCGCTCGAGAACGAAGAAGAAGTGCGTTGACCGATTATCGACATTGGAACTTAGGGTGCAGCAGCTGGAGCAGAATCTAACAGACTCAACTAGTCGGCAGAGGGCACCTGATCAGCAGCTTTTTATAGAAGATCCTCAAGCCGATGCCGCCCCATCTCAGCCGAAAAGCAGTGTGGGTTCCTCGCATCTTGAAGGATGTGGAGCAAGCTACCCCGTGGATTATGTCACGGAGAAGACAGAGTGCGAGCTACAAGTGCCAATATGGAGCATGTCCGTTAAGGTGGCGGTCGGCTGTGTTTACCCACAACAAGATGGAGCAACGCACCATCATCAGCCCATTCCAGCTGACTGTGCTCTTGTCGGGGTGGATGACATTGTGCCTACTTATGAAACAATGGATCTTGAAACTCTGGAGAAGACACTGGCGATGTCAAGCGCAGTTTCGCCCTCTGGAAAAAACAATACATCGTCTTTACAGGCCCCGTGCCAAGGCCACCGACTCCTCGTGGTAGAAGTCCACATGTGCAACAAAGTCCACATGAGCCGCAAGGGCCATCGACTACTCCTGCTGGCAGTCCACATGAGCAGCAAGGGCCATCGACTCCTCGTGGTAGCAGTCCACATGAGCAGCAAGGGCCATCGACTCCTCGTGGTAGCAGTCCACATGAGCAACAAAGTCCACACCTACCGGAGGGGGGGGGGGGGGGCAGCGCGAGTCCACCACCTCGGTTACCTCCGCGTAAGAGAGCGTCCGTTAAGCGGAACGGTTCGCCGCCTAGGAAGATGCCTAGATTGGAGAGAACACGGCCGCCTCTTGAGAAGTTACCTTGGGAAAGATCTGAAGAGGAAAACAAGGCCATCGTTCAAGCCTAGGTGGATGCCCATTTTGCTAAGAAAGTGCCAGAGATACCTTTTTTGAAGACGCTAGATCCGGTGAAAGTCGTGCGTACCGTGGAGAATCTATATGACCCTGAACCGGTGTCATCAGACTATACGCGTTCTATTGAAAGGTCATATGACGAGATGGTCAGGGTGAAAAAAGGGGAACCG
The DNA here is from genome assembly GCA_012064385.1 of Puccinellia tenuiflora. Lineage (NCBI taxonomy): Eukaryota > Viridiplantae > Streptophyta > Magnoliopsida > Poales > Poaceae > Puccinellia > Puccinellia tenuiflora. The sequence goes on from QRDG01000529.1 coordinate 1,944,080, forward strand.
GTGATCCAAGTGGAAAAAGGGAAACAGGTGGTCGAGTCAAATAAAATGAAACAAGTTCCCCAGCTCGGAGAACAACCCGTTCAATCGGTCCCCCCTCTCAAGGTGTTTGACGAGAAGGCCATTCAAAGTCGTCAACAACAAACAACCGGTACCGATGACGCCTTACTTGAAGTAGCATATCAATTTGTTCAAGGGAATAATTTGGTCGAGAATGTCTGCGCCCTACCAACAAGAATGCACCAACTGCATAGCTGGTACTTGAATAGTGCAAAGGACGGGTTCGATTCTATCATGGTGAGAGTTAAGGAGGATCACTACTTCCAAGAATACGCTGTGTCCGTTGACTTCAAGGAACTTTTTCAGTTATACAATCTCCTAGCCATCGACAAATCGTTGCTCAGTTGCTATTGTCTATAAGTGATTTATTTATGTAATTTGAGAAGTCTTAAGCTCAGTTCGTTCATTTTCTGCAATTGTCCTCAATTTAATCTTTTATGCGCTATATTATGCAGATTGAAGATGCTCGAATGCAAAAGGGATGATATCAACGACATTGGGTTCATTGACGCGGAGCAATGCATCAAGTAACCATAACGGATCCCCTGCATAACAAGGATACACCGGCGACTTTGCTAAGGTTTTTGAAGCGACAACGTGACAAAAACAAATACTTTGGCCTTACTTGTTCGAGTGAGTGTTACTGTCTTCTTTATCGTCATTATTTGAATACTTTGGCCAGATGTTAAAATTTTAAGTAATGAGTTATATCTATGACACTGCATATTTAAACGTTCGCAGCTTCCACTATATTCTTATCATCATTAAAATGCACGATGGAGAAGTTCTAGTATATGACTCACTAACCACAAAGGCTCTAAAGTACAAGCACTGTTTTTATATGCTCAAAAGGTAATTTTAATTAATTCTTATCGGCTTCATCGTTAATTTGATGATGTCAACTCTTTTATTGATTTTCTTTGTCGGGCAGCGTATGGGAAACGTTCATCGTGGAAGATCCGGAAGGTGGATGGAAACCGAAGCTGATATGGCGTCTGAGAGTAAGTACTACTACCTAGCTACGTCCACACACATTTATCATACTTGATTATTGTTTGATTGAATTATATTCTTATACAGAAATGCGAGCAACAACCATAGGGGACTCATCTATGTGGTTACTATGTTTGTGAGAACATTCACAAGATTGTCAACGAGAGAGCGAATAGTAAATTCAATAAAGAGGTACGTAAACAATATTCAAAAATTTATTTTGTTACCATCAGTTCTGCTGAGTTTCAGTCATAATTGTTTTATTATGATTTGATACAGACATATACAGATGACTCATGTATTCATTTCGATCTCATTCATTTGCAGTTGGCAAGAAAGCGGGAGAAGCTCCCCCGAAAGCTCCGCTTCCAAGCAATTGGCGAGGAATTGGCGGGATTTTTCATTCGGGAAGTCATACCTCCTTCCGGAGAGTACCATCTTGTTTCATAGTATGCCTCAATGTAATAGTGAGCTAGGAACATGTAATATATTGTATGTCTCGGAGAGTACTACTTAATTTGCGATCTTATGTAATTAATTACTTTTGTTATATATATGCACCAAGTTGATATGCATCAAATTGATCTTCATGTAGATATCTTATATATTCCAAACGCGTTTCTGGCGCATCGAAGCGATACTGGTACAACGAACGGTCCAAATACAGACCCTAAACCCTGGATTCTCTGCGTTTCTGGCACGGCAGAGAAATGCACAATTCTCTGCCGCGGCAGAGAATGCAGGTTTAGGGTCCCAACCCTTTGGTACCAGTTCCTGTTACAAACCGGTACCAAAGGTCTCTAGCCCTGAGGTTCCCGGCCAGCCCACGTGGAGGCCTCTGTAGTACCGGTTCTAGATTAGACCGGTACTAAAGGTTGGGGCCTTTAGTACCGGTTGTCCAACCGGTACTATAGGCTCTCTGGAACCGGTACTAGAGCTTGTTTTTCCACTAGTGTCACCTCACTGGTTTTATCATTTGCTCGTTGTGGCTCACTCGACTCCTTCGTTGCCTCTTGATGATTATGACTGCTTGTGCTTGACATCCACAAGGGTGTTGGCAACAAACACTCCATTGATTCCTTCACACACCCCACTGTACCACTTGTCTTAATGTTGGATATGTCTTTAGTGATACTGTGCATTATGAGTTCCTTGCTTAGATTCGTGTCTAGAACCAGAGACCTGTCCTTGGACTCCATTTCTGAAGGCATTTCTTTGCTGACTTTCATCTACGTATACAAACACAACTGGCACTAAAACTCTATCTCAAGTTCAACTAAAGCCGAATGATTCTCGTTTTTGGAAGGGACTCATGGCTGTTAAACAAGAGTTTTTTTACCATGGGAAATTTTTGATTGGGAATGGAGAACATGTTAGATTTTTGGAGACCGTGTAGCTGGGAGAACACTCAATTGCGAATGAGAATCCCACTCTCTATAATGTTGTTCGGCACAAACATGTATTAGTGTCGGATGTTCTGGTTAATGTGCCTCTTCATATTGAATTCACAAGACATATCACGGGTGATAAATGGATTGCATGGTTGCACTTAGTGGAGAGATTAATGCAGGTGGAATTATCCGGCGAGGCAAATAAGTCTCTTTGGAACCTGACCACTAATGGGGTTTTTACAGTGAAATTATATGCTAATCACTTAAATGGCCACACTCCTTTTCTACGGAAATATTTGCGGAGGCTTAAGATTCCCCAATAGATTAAAATTTTCCTTTGGTTTTTACGTTGGAAAGTTTTGTTGACAAAGGATAACTTGTCTAAACGACGATGGACAGGGTGTAAGAAGTGTGTCTTTTGCGCTGCAGACGAGTCTGTGGAACATCTTTTCATATCATGTCCTTTTGCTCGTAATATTTGGAGGTTAATACATTTCACTTTTAATATTTCTCCACCTTCTGGGACTGCTAACATGTTCGGTAATTGGTTGAATGGGATAGATAAGATGACAAAAGATCGTATACGGATAGGTGTTGCAGCCTTTATTTGGACGATTTGGAATTGTCGGAATGACATTGTGTTTAAAAAATTCGATATGTTTCACTTTCTACGAGTTCTCAACAAGGCGATCTACTGGATTCATATGTGGGCATTCCTCTTACCAGCAGACCAGTGTGGTCTTATGGATTCCGGATGTACTCGTCTGATGGCGGTTGTTCGGGCTATCTTCAGCCGGGGTGGGTGGCAGCACAGTAGAAAAATCGATGCTTGACTCTGCAGTGTTTAGCTGGCTAGTCTTTGTTGCCAGTTTATGTGACCCATGAATTCTAAACGTTGTTTTCTACTTTGATACTATGAAACCATTTTTTTAATATAAAGGTTGTGTGCATCAATTTGATGCAGAGGCTGGGGTTATTTCCCCATTCAAAAAAAAAAACCGGTGAGACATCTAAACAAATGAAATTAAGAATAATTAAACTAAGTTTATTTTTAATTGATACATGTGAATTTGTCCTGTTTTCATAACAAGAATAAAAGGAACACAAAGACAGATTGAAATAGACATACTAGGACCGCTTAGTGTAAAGTATTCATATAAAAGCTTTCATAAAATTAATTTATGAGATCGTATACAATGCTAATCATACCTGGTCTACTGCATTAAACACTTGAATTAGATCCTTTGCCGTAGGTCTTTTCTCCATAATAGGGTCCACACATTTCAGAGCTATGGTGATGCATTGTTTTACTTGTTGGATGTATTTTTCCACTGTTATATTGTTCACTATGGATCCAAATTTATACCTCCAACTTGCAAGTACCTACACAATTTCAAACAGTGAGATAGGATGATGGGACATATGCAAAGGCTAGATTAGTTCATCTTACTTTATCTGTGAAATGCTGACAAGACGTAGCGGTATTCTGGGGACTATCGAGCTGGAAATATGGATAGTCCCTACGGCCTGTGATCATCTCTATTATTAGAACGCCCAAGCTGAAGATATCGGCCTTCATTGAGATTATTCCTTGGATTAGGTATTCGGGTGCCATATATCCTCTGCAATAGAAAAGTAATTGGGCACCACTGGCACAAACAAAGAGATGCAAAGTATATGAGGAAGAGATAAAGTAGTGCATATGCAAGAGAATTCACCGTGATCCTACAGAATTACTAGTGAGAATTCGTGATTGCTGGTTGCCGAAGATCCTTGACAAACCAAAGTCAGCTATTTTTGGAATCATCGTAGCATCCATCAGTATGTTTTCGGGTTTTAGGTCCAGATGAACCATACAACATTCCTCATGGAGAAAATGCAAACCGTTGCAAATTCCTTTGATGATGTCATATCTCATGTTCCACTCAAGGGCCAGAGATTCATCTGTAGGAACTTATAATTAGAACATAAGAAACTGTAAAGCCATTTAGTGATTACCCTTCTGGTACCACAATAACACTAGGAACTAAGCTAGGTCAGTTGCTTGAGTCAGTTTCAACTTAAATTTGGGTGCCTAAGTTTTTAATAAAAAATATCTAGTTTCTCATATGCATTCTCTTTTTCCCATTTCTTTTCATAACCCTCTTTTTTCATGCGTATTATATATTAACCTCACAAATAATAAATAAAAATAAATAAACTATGTACATTGTTTCGTGATCATACCAGAAATATACTTGTCAAGGCTTTTGTTGCATACGTACTCGAAGCAGAGCAATCTTGCGGGTATTTCAGCCCAAATAGATCTCCCACTTGGTTGGTTTATCATTTCCCATCTTGATTCAGCACAATAACCAATAAACTGTACCACATGTTGGTGCTTGATGTCCATAAGAGATCTTTTTTTTTGCGAAATGATATCCATAAGAGATCTGACCTCATTCTGGAATGTTTTATCGTCCACCAGATGTATTTCAAAAAGCTTCTTGACAGCAATGATTTTTCCACTCGGAAGAACTCCCTGTGTTGGGTTTTAAACCAACTATTTATATTTATGATGTGATTAATTACTGTTGTTAACATTTGAATAGTGGAGTAGACTCATACCTTGTAAACCACTCCATACCCACCTCTGCCGAGTTCCGACTCAGGGGAAAAATCACATGTGATGTCTTTCAGAAATTGTAGTGGGAAAGACATTGGTGTTGCATTTGAATCTTGCAACTTCTTCTCCAGTTCATCATGTAAATTAGACATTTCTGAATACACAAAAAAATCAGTAAAAACATTCAGGAAAAAAACAGCTACAAACTCTTTTAGGCAGATATCATGATATGAGTTGGAGATAGTATTTTCCAGATATACGACGTTGCGTTCGCACCAGCAGATTATTTTTTCTTGTAGCGATTTATGTCTCAGCAGCCTAACCCACCAAAGATTCTAAAATAATAGTAGTCATTTTATGAGAGGAGCAGGAAACCTACCCGGTTAAATTCTGAGAAAACACCTCGATCCAACGAGTCGCAGTTGAGATATCCAATGATGTGACAAATAGCCTGTCACTACAGGAATAGCGGGCTACGCCGACGGCATAGGGGCCGAGTTGGGCTGCCCAGCAAACTGGCCGTCGGCCCAGATTAACCGTCGGCGTACAGGGCTACGCCGACGGCAAACCTGTCGGCATAGGTATGCAGGGCAACGCTGACGGCAAAGCCGTCGGCAGGCATAGCTATGTTTTTCATTTTTTTTCTATTTTTCATTTAGTATGGAATGATTCATATCTTTAAATCTGTTAATCGAAATTTAACAAATAAAATGTCTGAATCGATTAGAAAAATGAGAGGAATCCAAATATGACAACTATATCATCTTTTGCATCATAAAAACTCATTTAACTAGGCGAAATTAGTTTTGAAAAATCGGCATAAACTCATTTAACTAGGAAAAATTAGATAGAAATCAAGAAAATTCCTAATACTTGGGGATTATCTATCAAATGTGGACTACTCTTTGTGAGAATTAGATGGGTGCCATTTTGCACCATATTTTTTATACCTGGTTCACAAAAAGTCATTTTTACCACTTAGAAAAAGGAAAATGATATTTATTAAAATAATTTGAAAAATCTCTTCGGAACCATTGTCTCCTATCCCAAGATACACCTATTTGTCGAATATGAAAACTTTATCACAAACCATGCCGTGGGAATGGTCATAACTTGGTCATTTGATTTGAAACTTATAGATGTTTATACATGATAGACCTTTTTCACTTGGTCATTTGTTTTTTTTTCACTTTATTTGATTTTTTTCAAAAAATAGTCAAAATGGCCACCATGACTATTCATTGAAAGAGGTCAAATTTTCTAAAACTATCAAGCAGATGCCATTCTCGATGAGGGCGGTGAGCAGGAAGAGGTGCCAGAATCGGAGCCCGACGCTGTCGAGGAAGAGGTACGGGACGCCGTAGCTGACAAGGCCGAAGGATGCGCCGACAAAGGCGACGAGCCAGAGCGGCACGTGCAGCACGGCCGCGCTGGAGAACCAGCCGAAGAGCTTGCCGGTGTATGAGGCGAAGGGGAGGAAGTTGAGCTGCAGCTGGGAGATGTTCTTGAGCTCCTTGAGCTGCGACGAGTAGACGGAGAAGTCGGAGTTGCGGCCGTTGACAGTCTGCGCCCTGCGCCGTGCCGCCTTGAGGACGCTTGCCCGTGTCCACCGTCCGCACCCTGTGCCACGCCGCCTGGAGGGCGCTCGCCCACAGCCGCCGGAGGTCGCTCACCCGAGCCCGAGCCGTCGACCTCTGTCGCCATCTCCCCCCAGCCTTCTCCCTGCAACACACATGATCGAATCAGCTCCCCAAATCGAGCGAGTCAAGGGCGTCGAATCCGGTCTTGCCCACCGCAAGCGGGAACCGATCGAGAGGAACAAGGTAGGTGGGAGAAGATAGAGGAGAGAGAGAGGGGAAAAGAGGACGAGACACTGCTCGCGGACGAGAATATTTCTTCTGGCACACCCAAACGACGCCCAAAGCTTAGGGAGTTGGCTGGCGCTGCCGGACGAGATATTGGTGCCCACGGAATAAACTTGGGCTATTGGGGGTGCGACTGGGTGAAACTTGACGAAACTTGGGCTATCGAGATAAAGCAGAACAGAGGCTATTGGCGCCCCGACTGGAGATGCTCACTGATGCGTGTAAATTATACGCATATATATTTATTGTTTAAACCGTATCCTTGTCATTTATTTGACAAGATATTGACTCTACACCTACCAGCAATCACTAATGTGCAATCAATTGCAAATCTCTTTGTCATGATTTTTACCTGTGTTTTTGGATGTGGAAATCACTGGAAATCTGGAGTAAAAGGAAGGAAATGATCAAGGGAAGAAATTCCAAGTCAAAAAGCCTTCGGAACACGCGTAACGACCATGGGTACGGTGGCAAGCGACCGTACTTGCCACCGTACCACACGGCGTTGTGACCGTCAGATCAAACCGACCAAAAGTCATCAAAGGGCCGAGGGCTAATTCGTATTAGAAGGCCTCCAAAAATCTAATTCCGTCCGCTGCTACTATAAGAAGGAGAGGAAACAACCACCAGAAGAGAGACCAAAACCACCAACATGCCGCCACTCCATCCATCAACGTCTCCATGAAGTGCTGCTGCATCACCATACCACCATCACCACCACCATAGACATAGCCATACTACTTTGTAATCTTGATCTCATCGTGATTGGTAATATTGTAAGAACTATCATTATTTTACACTAGTAGAAAACGGACCTTTCGTCCAGAGCAAGATTTCGCTCTAGTCCCGGATGAATTTGGAACCCGGACTAGAGGGGCGATCCAGTCCCGGTTCATCGGCTACGAGGCCGGCAGCCTCTAGTCCCGGGTCGTGGGAGAGCTCTAGTCCCGGTACGTATAACGAGCCGGGACTAGAGTTCAGCGCCTGTTAATCTCCCGCGGCGGTTCTATTCTGAAACCTTTAGTCCCGGCTCGTGTTTAGAACCGGGACTAGAGGTCTCCGCCTTGGAAGATGATCAGCCGGCGGCGTTGATTCATACGTGAAATTATTGCACCGCCGCCGCCTTGGAAGCTGATCAGCCAGCCCGCACGCACGCCGCCGGCCGCCCTCTACTGACTGTCGGCCTCCCTCTCCTCAGCAACTCTAATCCATGGCCTTAAGCACATCCAAATCCCTCTCTAATATCCTCCCGAAAAGCCTACCCTTCGAAGATGCCGCTCGTGATCGTGCGCGTTCCTGAAGATCGGGTGTACCACCTCACCGCCGAAGGGATGAGTTTCACTGTCATGGTGACTCTCCGTGCATCAATGGTGGAGCGTTGGATCCGCGCCATCAAGAAGCAGTTCCTAGACGACGCACCGAGAAAATGTGTGGGTCTGGACTGCGAGTTCACCGACCCTCGCGAGGGTAAACAAAATCAGCGCGCCGCCGTCCTTCAACTCTCGGTGGCGTACGAGAATTTGGTCTTCCAAATATGTTGGGCTGATGAAGTGCCGCAGCTGCTCAACGAATTTTTGCGGGACAAGACCATCAGATTCTGTGGCGCGGCTATCCACAATGATGTGAGGATGCTAAATCACTATGGAATTGACATTCCGTCTGCGTTCGACCTCCAAAAGGTTATCCCGAACCCCACCAACAATCCCATTCCGAGTCTCTATGACCTGTCCAATGCTATTATTGGGACAAAACTTGAGAAGAAGAAGAGGAAGAAGAAGGACAAGAAGAAGAACAAGAAGGACGACGAGAAAGAAGAAGAAGATGAACTAATATTTGGTTGGGGCAACATTCCATTGAGCTACGAGCAAGTGAAGTATGCCGCTCTAGACGCTCGCCTGGGCTTCGAGATTGCTAGGAGGCATTGGAAGCTACGTGGCTACAATAGCCATGTTGATCATCTCAACATTATTGTTGATGAGTAGATGGTGTGGTGTGGTGTGGTGTTTGATCGAGTCTTCTATTGTATGAACTGTGAATCTTCTCTAAGCTATGATGAATCATCAAATGAGTTCTATTAATTTGCAAAATGTTTAAACCTTTGTTGATTCATAGGTATAGGAAAATTGCATAGGATAGCAATTCCTCTTTGATTGTAGCGGAAATCCCCTTCGTTGCCCGGGTGCAAAAAAGATAAATTTCTGTCAGATTCAAAAAATATTAGTTAATGCTTTTTTAATTGAAAGTGGCAAAATTGTTAATAGTTTGAATAGTTAGAATAATTATTTTGAAAAACAGAAAAAGTTTTGGATTACTTATTTAAATTCGAACACTTTTTGAACTACGGTCTCGGTTTCGGGCTAGGGTTAGACATAACTAATTCAAAAAAATCAAAAAATGGAAAACCTTCACATGGCATCCTTTTATGTGACCTACCACCTGGAAAAAATTATAAACATGAGTTATGGAGGTTTTAAAAAAAATACCTTCACAGAAATGAGCTACAAGATATAAAGATGTATGGTTTTCGACTGAAATTAGCTAGGGTATGACATTTAACATAGCAAAAAATGTCGGAACGAGGCAATTTTGACACAGTTGTGTATCTTGGTTGTAGAATAGTATTGACTAAGGGGTTTAGGGTTTTCATTGAATAAAAAACATTTTTCATTTTTTTTGTGTCAAAACAGGCTTTTTTGTGAAGCAGCTACCAAAATGGTTCACCGAAAGAGAAACATCCAAATAGATAGAAAATAATAGATCGCCTTATAAGTGAATTTAAGCCTGGGTTTGGATATAAAAACATACTTAGGCATTTCAAACATTTCTGATAAGTTCCTGCCGATTTCGGTGGAAGTGGGTCTGTTTTGAACTACGAGTGCCGCATAGTTTGATTATGATTTTTTGGAAAAATCACTTTTAGATCCACAATGTATACCTTCTTTAGAGATCTTTGACGGTTTTTGTTGGATCGAAGTTACGGTTAGGTTTAGGTTTGTCGTAAGGTTTATGGTCTCAGTTTCGGGCTAGGGTTAGACATAACTAATTAAAAAAATCAACAAAATGGAAAACCTTCACATGCCATCCTTTTATGTGACCTACCACCTGGAAAAAATTATAAACATGAGTTATGGAGGTTTTTAAAAAAACCTTCACAGAAATGAGCTACGAGGTACAAAGATGTATGGTTTTCGACTGAAATTAGCTATGGTATGACATTTAACATAGCAAAAAATGTCGGAACGAGGAAATTTTTGACATAGTTGTGTATCTTGGTTGTAGAATAGTATTGACTAAGGGGTTTAGGGTTTTCGTTGAATAAAAAAACATTTTTCATTTTTTCGTGTCAAAACAGGCTTTTTTTGTGAAGCAGCTACCAAAATGGTTGTAGAATAGTATTAAATAAAATAATAGATTACCTTATAAGTGCACTTAAGCCTGGGTTTGGATATAAAAACATACTTAGGCATTTCAAACATTTCAGATAAGTTCCTGCCGATTTCGGTGGAAGTGGGTCCGATGCACTGGAGCCCGACTCCCGCGAAACCGGAAGCTTGCACGTCCGTCTCGCGTCGTCGTGAGCAGCAAATCGACCTTCGATCCACATCGGCAAGACGTCTCTGATGATCTATACGACCGTCCCAAAAGTGTTGGGAATGTCGCAGATCATCAGAGCGCCTTGCCGCTGCTTGGATCGGACCGAGGGGCATGGCTACCACTTCCACCACCACCACCACCAATCCCACCTCCTCGGCAATTCATCATTGCTTCACCCTAATCTAGTGGCTGGATTCAACCTACCTGAGGGCTTGTGTTTCCAACAGCGTCGTTGTGTTGTCATTGTTCACCGAACTACAAGAGGTGGCTCCAATGGTAATAATTGAAAATGAAAAAATGATTAATAGTTTGAAAGATTAGGTTCTAAAAATCCAACGGCTTACAAGCGCTTGAGAAAGTTGGTGATGTCATAAAGTATGCAGAAGCTATTCAAATTCATATGTAAAAACTTTTGAAATTATTTTTAATTGAAAATGACAAAATGATTAATAGTTTGAATAGTTAGAATAATTATTTTAGAACACAAAAAATGGGTTTTGATTAGTTATTCAAATTCAAACACTTTTCATGTTGAACGTTTTGTCAGATTGAAAAGTATGCAGAAGCTATTCAAATTCAAACACTTTTCAAACTCAGTTTCAAAAAATTTGGGCATTTGCGCGCCTAAAATATGGGACTACAGATGCATTTGCGTGGGCCTTACCTCTAGTACCGGCTCGTGCCACGGACCGGTACTAGAGGTGTACCTCTAGTACCGGTCCGTGGCACGAGCCGGTACTAGAGGTGTTTGGGTATAAATACCCACACCTTATCCTTGTCCCTCCCGCCACCCATGAACAGAGGAGCTCCGCCGCCGCCATGACTAAAACGACGCCGTGAGGCTGCCGAAATCGCCGCCGCGTGCCGTCTCCCCTCCACGCGCCCGCGCCTCTCCTCCGCCGCCGCGCCTGCTCTCCTCCACCTCGCCGCCGCCCCTCCTCCACGCGCCCGCACCTCTCCTCCACGCGCCCGCTCTCCTCCGCCTCGCCGCCGGCCTCCACGCGCCCTACTCCTCCGCCTCACTGCCGCCTCTCCGCCACCGCGCCCGCTGCCCCGCCGCGTCGCCCATACTCCTCCGCCTCGCCGCCGCAGGGCCGCGCCTCCGGCCGATCCGCCGTCCGCAAGAGGTAGATTTTTTGGGTTTAATTGTTTTTTGTTTTGTTTTTTAGTGTAATTTAGTGTTAGGCATTTTAGTGGTAGCAAATTAGGTGTAATTTTAGTGCAGATTAGGTGTAATTTTAGTGCAAATTTTATAGATTTTGCTTAGGTGTTAGTAGAAATTTTTCTAAGGTGGTGTGTAGAGTAGAAATTAGGTGTGTATATTTTGCTTAGTTGAAATTTTGCAAAGGTGTTAGTAGAAATTTTGCTTTGTTGATTTTGCTTAGTTGATTTTCTTAGTAGATTTTGCTTAGTTGATTTTGCTTAGTCGACCAAGTGTTAGTAGAAATTTTGCTAAGGTGGTAGAGTATAAATTAGGTGTGTAGTTTAGGTACATTTTTGTGTTGTTTTTGTAGTGTAGGAAATTTAGTGGTAGGAAATTTAGTGTTAGAAATTTAGTGTTAGGAAATTTAGTGTTAGAAATTTATTAGAAATGTTATTAGAAAAATTTGCTAAGTCAATTTGGAATGATCGTCGTATAAAAATTTAGTGTTAGCTGATTTTGCTGTTTTTTATGAGCCGAAAGAAATAATGTTGTCTTCTTGGCTATTCTTAATGCAAGGCAATGATTAGAATAGTCCATTATGCTTGCAAGAAGACTGTCTACAGAACCAAGGGTAAATGCAAGAACAATGCATTTATTTCTACTTCGTTCTTGTAGGCACTCTTTTTGCTGACTAATGGCTTTGACATATGAGGCTTCAGATGTAAAACCACGTTCCCTATGCATAGTCATCTCGTTAATATCTTTGTTTGCTGTTTTTTATGAGTCGAAAAAAATAGTGTTGTCTTCTTGGCTATTCTTAATGCAAGCCGATGATTAGAATTTTGCTAAGGTGTTAGTAGAAATTTTGCTTAGTTGATTTTGCTTAGTCGACCAAGTGTTAGTAGAAATTTTACTAAGGTGGTAGAGTATAAATTAGGTGTGTAGTTTAGGTACATTTTTGTGTTGTTTTTGTAGTGTAGGAAATTTAGTGGTCGGAAATTTAGTGTTAGAAATTTATTAGAAATGTTATTAGAAAGTTTTGCTAAGTCAATTTGGAATGATCATCGTATAAAAATTTAGTGTTAGCTGATTTTGCTGTTTTTTATGAGCCGAAAGAAATAATGTTGTCTTCTTGGCTATTCTTAATGCAAGCCGATGATTAGAATAGTCCATTATGCTTGCAAGAAGACTGTCTACAGAACCAAGGATAAATGCAAGAACAATGCATTTATTTCTACTTCGTTCTTGTAGGCACTCTTTTTGCTGACTAATGGCTTTGACATATGAGGCTTCAGATGTAAAACCACGTTCCCTATGCATAGTCATCTCCTTAATATCTTTGTTTGCTGTTTTTTATGAGTCGAAAAAAATAGTATTGTCTTCTTGGATATTCTTAATGCAAGCCGATGATTAGAATTTTGCTAAGGTGTTAGTAGAAATTTTGCTTAGTTGATTTTGCTTAGTAGATTTTGCTTAGTCGACCAAGTGTTAGTAGAAATTTTGCTAAGGTGGTAGAGTAGAAATTAGGTCTGTAGATTTTGCTTAGTTGAAATTTTGCTAAGGTGTTAGTAGAAATTTTGCACAAATAAACATCTTTGTGCAATAATATATGAGGCTTTCTGTTGTTGATGTGCTATACACTCTTTTTGCATTGTTGTATTTTAAGTGATACTAGAAATTGTTTACAAATTGCTAAGTGATACTAGAAATTGTTTACAAATTGTTGTATTATGTTAGGCGCAAAATCTAAGTCATTTTTATTTTGTTTTGTCTGTTTCTTCGAAAGCCGATGATTAAAAATGTTGTGGCACACTATGTGATTCAGGGAGGTGCTAGCGGACCTTGTGATATGCACAAATAAACATCTTGTGCATACTCTTACTTGGTCCGCTTGCCCCGTTCTTGAACAATGTGTGTCCAATCTATGTATGAGGCATAAACTCGAATCATTTTGTTTCTTCTCTATGAATTAAACTATGCCACGGTAAAGTCAAGGAGAGTGTCTACAATGCCTTGTAGTATATACAATTGGAGTGTTTGTATTAATACATGGTCTTGTAGACACTCTTTTTGACTTATTTTGCACGGCAATGATATATGAGGCTTTCCATTGTTAACTTCTCGCATTTCGTAAATTTTAATATTACTTTTGTAACAAAATTTTGACTTAGACGTTTTTGACTTAGGTGTTCTCGGCGACGATGATGTCCATGTTGGACCAGAGGGGCGATGTGCGGGACTGGGCTCCACCGGGTTGGCACTGGGAGGTGCTACCTTCCGGGACGCGCAGCTTGGTGAGGAATCCGGGTGACGTCGTCGACCCGGATCTTCTGTGGTGGCAGTCGTGTGGGCCATGCTCGGTGCAGAGGGAGCCGGCCCCCGAGGAGGTGGTACGTCGCTGTATCAGGGAGGAGGATGAGCACGTCCGTCGCTACGTGTATCTATTGGATAGGCAGTATGACAGTAGGTGGTCGTTTCTTCAGAGGGTTCCTCCTCACGTGAGCTATGACCCTGTGAGGGTTCCTTCTCTTGGATTCGCAGCGCCGGCGGCTCAGCACCCCGCAGCTCAGGAACTGGTCGAAGCTAGTTTGAGAGCTCATGTATTAGTGATATTATTCGTGATTTATTAGAGTTAAATAAAAATGGACCCGAGCTATTTAACTACATTATTCTCTATGTATTAGTGATATTTTGCATATTTCTTTTATGAACATTTTGATATGCTATATGTATTTTTCTGTTTTGTAATTAATTAACAATGTATTTTGCAATATTGATCATACTTTTGAGATATGGCGGGATAATTCAAAAAAGAGAGGGAAGGACTCTAGTCCCGGGTCGTATTACGAACCGGGACTAGAGGTCCTCGACCACGCCCGGGGTTACGGGCCACGTGGGGAAGCCTTTTGTCCCGGATCGTATCTGACCCGGGACTAGAGGTGAGGGCCTCTAGTCCCGCTTTCACAGTCCCGGGTGCCGATCCGGGACTAGAGGCCCTAACGACCCGGGACTAGTTAGGCGTTTTCCACTAGTGTTAATACAATTACTATTTACAACAATATTTTGTATTGCTTATATGATCGCGATGTGTGAGTAGTCCACTCGGGCTAAGTGCAAATTATTATTCATGGGAAATTAGTTTAATGAGTCTTTTATGTTATATGTGTATGTGTTTGTATCTGTTTTTCGCTCCTAGGACTTGTCAGGTACCGAAGACTCCAAAGAGTGATCAAGGTATAGGTATGATGAGAGATGCGTGGAAAGCTGACAGTGAAACTCAGTGATAGCAAGAGGAGTACGACAGCTGAAAACAATTCTCTTATGAACAAAAATAATGCCACGATGCTTAATGTTTTTGTCTGTTTATTCTTAAATGTCAAGGCAACCCCGCGAGACGGATTAGGACCAGCGGTTGGACAAATACTCTATGGTAACCAGTGCTCTGAGCCATAGTAATTTATAGACACATTGCCTACATATATTATCTAGCATACAAATTAATTATTAATAATAGTTTACATCTTTATCTTATTTATCCCATGATACTAACGCACTGCTACAAGTAAAACCTTAAATCTTGGCCTATTTTAATCCATTGAGAACAAACCTTTAAGAGAGCAAGATTGGTCCGGTGAAACGAGAATTTACAGATTTTTTTTAGACTTGTTGACTAAACTTATCAAGCTAATACTTCCAGGTTCGATAAATCCTGGGTCTCATAGGGAAAAAAGTTACGTACTGTAATCCGATAATCCGGATCGAAGGTATCACTCACCTGAGCGTGGTTTACCTTCAGCTAGGTAGCCCTTTCTTTCTTGTGTGTGTGTGCAGTGCTATCTTGTAAGTTGAGTTCAACTCCTTGTATCTTTTGGTTGCAGTTGGCGTTATTAATTAAACGTGGGTCTATGCCTTTTTTCTAAAGTGTGTATATATTGTTGTTGCTCAGGTAAAAAGGTCCTAGCTAGATTGATCAAGTGCGAGTTCTAGATTAAACAAACAGGAGAACAAAGCACAAAAGAGTGGCTAAGCATCGTCTCTCCATTGATATCCCTTGTGTACAAATTGAAGATTTTGGACGCACCTTCGTATACATGTTGCACGCAAGAATTTAATAAGCAATGCAGGGGGGAAAAACTACTAATTGCGTCGACATGCTACCGAGTGTAGTTTAATGAAGTACCTACAAATCATTTATCTGTAAGATATATATTTTCTATTCGTTGTTCGAATAAGGATCCAGATTCAGTTTCAAATTAACTATGAGCGATCTACATCCTCAACAGCTCAAACCACCACGGTTCAACATCTTAATTTCATGATTTGTAGAAGAAGAGTATCCATTCATGCAACCTACCTGGTTATATTTTGAGAAAACGCCTTGATCCAAGGAGTCGCGGTTCAGAGATCCAAAGATGAGACCAATTAGCCTGTATCCATGACCCGGTTAAAAACCTGCTACTTGATTTGTGTGTATCTGAATCGATCGAAAGAAAACAACAAGTCGTATTTCACCAGTTCCATCGATTGAAAGAAAACATATATAAGATCCAAAGGAGCGAATAGAACTAGAAAACCGATGGGTGATTAAATCACTGAAAAAGTAGCACACAAACCTGGAAGCTCTGTAGGGGATGCAGCGAGCTTTCTTGGAAATGAAGAAGCTGGATTGGAGAAGAGAGGTGTAAGAGGAGACGCCAAGAGTACGGTCCTTTAAAATTCAGATTCAACTAAGAAGACCAAGCAAGAGTAGACCAGCAGCGGCGTGGTCGCATTTGCCTCGTCACTCGCTCGGCCCGATATTTCTCTCCTGCTGCGTGGTTCTCCGTGCTTCCACGGAGTCTGAGGTCGTCTCACGACCGAGCCGATAGGAGGAGGTGAGCCGTTGCCGGAAATTGACGCCTTTGGACGGATCTGGATCTGATCATCTGAAAAGAGGCAATTACACCAGTCATACATAAACTTGACTCTTATGTGCAATTTCATACAAGAACTATCAGATTGTGGTACCGCGGTACATAATCTTGATATGCCTGGTGATCATTGGTCAATTTAGTCCGAATGGACATGCTGGCGTACAACGTGGCACTAGTGGTGACGGATGATTTTGCACATTAGTCCTTTAGGTCTTCAGATTTGTAGATTTAGCTCCTTTTCCGGCCTGTCCGACGCAGATTGAGGACACGGTCCCCATTTTCTGTCTTATTTAACATTTGGTCCTCACCCGATCGTCCTCGTCGAGCGCTGCGTTGCCTTTTTCATCTCCGTCGCGCGGTAACTACGTCGACCGCTGCCGCTGCATCGCAAAGCCCGGCGGCGATGGCGTCTGATCCGCACCTCCGTAGCTGGGATGAAGAGGCTCCAGACTACGGTATGTAAATTTCTTCCCAAATCATCCCCTGTTTTGGTCGTCTTCTTCCCAGGCGGCTGGGTTTGGGTGGGGGTTTAGCTAGGGTTCATCGTACCCATGATCGGCTTGATTTTGTTGAGGGTTTGGCGAGGGTAATTGAACTAGGGTTTCGTGAGGGTAATTACTGGATGATTTCCCCTTTGCTACGGTCATGTAGATGTGCTATTTATGCAGCCATGGAGAGGGACTAACAGGGGACGATTTGGTTGGTATTTGTGAATGGAATGGCATGATTATCAATGTAGGTTGCTAGGCACTTGTCATTGGCATGATTTTTCAACGGATTTTGCTGTAATATGTGGTTTCCCAAATATTATGAACCGAAAGTAGGGGAAAGGTGGTACCTTTGTAATTAATTTTGTGTCACCAATATATTATCTAGCAATGTTGACAGTAATGTTACTATACGACTGTAATTCGTTGAAAACATTGAATATTTGCAGTTCTGAATATTATGTGTTACTTATATTCAGTATACATTGGCTACAGATATTTGTTGAAAACAAAACTCATTTATGTTACTTATATTCAGGTGGTGATCCTGATTTGTTCTCTGTGCACATGGAGCACAATGGATTTTTCTGTGGGATTCATGAAGATCTTAGTTATATTGAAGGAACAAGTCATTTTTTTGACAATTGCAATACTGATACCTTTTCTCTGCTGTGGATTGAGGATTTTTTGAAACAACTTGGTCATGAAATCACTGAAAGGGTGCATGTCTACTGGTGCTTGCCTGGAAAAAATATTAATAATGGCTTATTCTCTATTGAGAAGGATTCTCATATTGTGGCAATGACTGAAGCAGTTAAGGATCAGAAAACACTTTCTCTGCTTGTTGACCACACAAATTTTGTGAAGAATTTCAGAGATGATCTGATAGTGAATGGAGGGCCAGAACTACCCCCAGAGATGCCAAATACAAAAGCAGTAGCAGTTGATCTTGCAAGTACTGAGCAATCTGTTCCTGAGTTCATTGAGTTAGAGGGAGGTGAGGATAGCACAGATGAAGATTTCAATGACAGTGACTTTGATGCTGAAGATGGAGATGATGATATCTTTGATGCCAATGTTGACAGGGATTTAAATGACAATAATGAGCACATAGATATAAATGAGGAAGAGAATGATGCAGCACTACAAGATGTGCACATAAATCTGACAGAAGGGCAAGAAGCAGAGCTGAATAAGAAGTTTAACATTTTCAATCCAGAAGTGGACTTGGACAACCCAGATTTCAAAGTTGGAATGGTTTTCTCTGATGTGAAGGAGTTGAGGAATGCAATTACTGCATATAGCATCAGGAACAGAGTCAAGATTCGTAAAATTAGAAATGAAGTAAAAATTCTAAATGCAATCTGTGAACCTGGTTGCTCTTGGATGCTTAAAGCCTCAATGGATTCAAGGGTTGATGCAATAGTAGTGAGAAGCTATGCTGGAGAGCACACATGTGCTAAAAAATGGGAGTTGAAGGCTCTAACAGCAACTTTTCTCACAAATTTCTTCCTTGAAGAAATAAGAGATAACCAGAAAATGGATCTTCAGACATTTGCCAAGAAAGTTCGCAAAGAATTTAACATGGTGCCAAATAGATGGAAGCTAGGAAGAGCAAGGAAAAAGGCACTTGAAATAATTCATGGAGAGGAGGCACAACAATTCAGTTTGCTATGGGACTATGGAGAAGAGCTTAGGAGGTTAAACCCTGGCTCTACATTTTTCCTGTCAACTAACCAGATAAAGGAGCAAACAGATGATGTACCAAAGGAGCATCTTGCAACATTGTATTGGAGCTATGATGCTTGCAAGAGAGGTTTTTTGGAAGGGTGTAGGCCACTGATCTGCATAGATGGCTGCCATATAAAAACAAGGTACAAGGGTCAATTGCTTACAGCTATAGGAATAGATGCAAATGATTGTATCTACCCCATTGCAATGGGTTTGGTTGAGGTGGAGTGTACAAGCTCGTGGGAGTGGTTCCTTACTACTTTGAGAGATGATCTTAAGATAACAAACACTGCTCCATTCACTATAATGAGTGACAGACAAAAGGGACTTATAAATGCAGTGAGCAAGGTTTTCCCAGATGCTGAGCATAGACACTGTGTTAGGCACATATACCAAAACTTCCATAAAGTTCACAAAGGAGAAACCCTAAAGAATGATTTGTGGGCAGTAGCAAGATCAACAAACATACCAACCTGGCAGAGAAATTTGGATAAAATGAAGGTTGACAGTGAAGGTGCTTGTCAGTGGGTTGAGGAGCTGCAACCAAAGACCTGGATTAAGGCTTTCTTCAGTGACTTCCCTAAATGTGACATGCTCCTTAATAACCACTCAGAAGTTTTCAACAGGTAAATTACAAAGTTTTAGCCTTTGTCGTAGTCGGGCTATTAGCGGCTATTCTCGTTTTATCCTACAAAGGCCTTATTTCACCAAATATAACTTGTCTGTATGATTTATTTCAATACCAGCTACATTCTTCACTTATCTGAATTTTTTGCAATATGGATTTGCAGCTATATTCTGGATGCAAGGGAGGTCCCACTACCACAGAAAGGGCTATAGGGAGGTTGGCATTCTGTGGCACACCGTTAATTGGTGCGCCACAGATTTATTTGTGGCGCATGGATGCTGGTGCGCCACAGAAATTTTCGACTTTCTGTGGCGCATCTTTTGTCCATGCGCCACAGAAAGTCAGAATTCTGTGGCGCATGCCCACCCATGCGCCACAGAAAGCTAGATTTCTGTGGGTCCCACGTGCAATCATTGGGCGAAGGTCTATCTGGGGACATTCTGTGGCGCACCGTGGCTGGTGCGCAACAGAAAAGTGACATTCTGTGGCGCACCTGGTAGGTTTACCCGGTCAGCAATTCACAGATTCCTCAAATTCCAAAAGAAAAAAAAAGTTATTTCAAACAAACGATTTTTTTCTACAAAATAAAAAAAATCAAAATTCAAAAAAAATTTAAAAAAAAGAAAAAATTCAAAAATTCAAAAAAAAAGTTATAACAAAGAAGATTGTTGAAAATTTTAGATTTTTTGAATTTTTTGGTTTTTTTTGAAATTTTTAAAGTTTTTTTTTAAAAAAATTAAGTTTTTTGAATTTTTTGAAAATTTTAAAGTTTTTTAAAAAATTAAGTTTTCTTTGAATTTTTTGAATTTATTAAAGTTTTTTAAAAAAAATTTAAGTTTTTGAATTTTTTGGATTTTTAAATTTTTTTAAAGTTTTTTAAAAAATGTAAGTTTTTTTATTTTTTGTATTTTTGAATTTTGTAAAGTTTTTTTAAAAATTTAAGTTTTTTGAATTTTTTAAAGTTTTTTTAAAAAATTTAAGTTTGATTGAATTTTTTGGATTTTTTAAAGTTTTTTTAAAAAATTTAAGTTTTTGAATTTTTTTGAATCTTTTGAAACTTTTGAATCTCCTTTTGAAAGTTTAGAAGTTTTTGAAAAATCTGAAATTTAAAAACACGCATTTATAACACATACATAACATATACACATACAAGACTTAAGAGGATTCATATGATATATATATTAATAAGAAGTTGAGTAGCACAAGGGTAGGTGAAGTGGGTGGAACTTAGAAGTTAAACGTGCTAGGGTTGGAGCAATTTGAGGATGGGTGACCTAGCGGGAAGGTATCAGTTCAAAATGTGCAAAAAATCTGAAAATAATTCAAACAATTAGGATTTTTCATATTATTTCATATGTTGATTTTTTGAAATTTTTATAATTTTTTTTTGCATTTTTGAATTTTTTCATAATTCTGTGGCGCACCAGGCCAGGTGCGCCACAGAAATGTGAGAATTCTGTGGCGCACCAAGAAAGGTGCGCCACAGAAAATATTTTTGTCGCGAGAATTCTGTGCCGCACCCAGCAAACCTGGGGGTGCGCCACATAATTGCAATTTGGTGCGCCACTGATAGCCATTTCTGTGGTAGTGTCCCAATTCTTTCCATGCTTGAAACCATATTCTACAAACTCATGAACCGAATTGTAGCAAAGCAGAAGGAATCAGATGGCTGGACAGGTAGAATCTGTCCAAAAATCAAAAAGAAAATGGACAAACTAACAGAGTTTGCAGCAAACTGTGATGTGCTAGTTGCTGGTGGAGGTATTTTTCATGTCACATCACCAGGGATGGAAAGAGAATACAATGTTGATCTTGTTGGGAGGACATGTGACTGCAAAAGATGGCAGCTGAGTGGCATCCCTTGCCACCATGCCATTGCTTGCTGCAGAACAGAAAGAATTGATCCTGAACTACTTGTTCACAGCTGCTACACGATTGAAACTCACAAGAAATGTTATGCTCACAACATGGTGCCATTAAGAGGAAGAGTTTATTGGGAGAAGACAAATGGAGTCATTGTTCATCCTCCTTTGTACACCAAAGTAATGGGCAGGCCCAAGAAAAATAGGAGGAAGACACCAGAAGAAAAGGAGAAAAAAGGTGCAAACATTATTACAAAGCATGGAGTGAAAATGCATTGTTCTGTGTGTGGGGAAGCAGGTCACAACAGAAGTGGACATTACAAGCATCAGAATGGTGAGAATGTTGATGCCACCAATGAGATTGCTGAAGAGTATGATAATCCAGAAATTCTACAAGTAAGTTTTCTACCTTGCCAATGTTGTCTAAAATATTGTTGTTCCCCCACAAGCAGATGAGCTAATTATCTCACATTTCCAGCATATTGTTCCCCAAGTTATTGATCCTGCAAATGATCCAACCAACCAAGCAGACATGATGGTATATATGATGGGACAGGAGGTAATTAATATTAGGACATTTTCCACATTTATTCTGAATATTAGGACATTTCCCACACATGACACTATACTAGTTTTGGGAGCGCGGCACGCGCAGCACATGTTGGTTCTTTAAATATTTTGGCCGTAGTTGTCATATTATATACAGATTACTAAGGAGAGGATTAATATCCAAAAGTATAAGCTAAACAGAATGGCAATATCATAGTCATGCTGAGGTTCTATAGAAAGCACAGTTCTATAGAAAATACATAGCAGGGCAATATATATAATGATAGAGAGTTGGAGCCAAATTGTAATCGGTGTCGCAACAACACGAAATAGTCTATATAGATGTGGTAGTAGCATAATGTTTGGATGGTTGGAAATGATAAATATATCTCATCAATGTCTAAGGAGTGCGAAGATGGTGTAGGGGAGGTCACCAAGAGACAGTTATGATCGGTTCCAACGGCATTGGACTGCATAATGAATTGCAAAGATATCAGCCTACAATAGCAATTTTAGGAGTACATAATTTATATACTTTACATAATGGTGAATGCAGTCAATTAAAATGTAAAGACCAACTATCAGAGTGAACTGGCCATGAAAGTTACTACAATTAACGCAGTGTATAGGAAAGCATAGAGAACATGTGGTACACATAGATAACTATCTTTGAGAATACCTTGCAAGAAAAAGAAAGACACTAAATGTCAGGCAAGTTCTAAGACATTCCTTCATAAATTAGAATATTGGTAATATAAGAAAAAGAGCAAAGGTAAACTATGCAAGACGAATGGATATAGGGGACGGACAAAAATGTCGCACATGAAACTCCTATGCATGAAGTAGCCAGCATCTAGATGTTAGTTCTGGGTTGCAACTTGCAGTAAGTAGTATGCTCAGAGATGGTAATCGTACTTGCAGGTTGCAACTTGTGATCTATGAAACGACACACAAACACGAACTAACTACCCAGATTTGTTTCTCTTTTTGCAAATTCTTCAGACTCTTACGGTGAGCCATGCAAGCCTCATAAAGTACACATGTAGATACCTTCTACAGAATTGACCATGCATTGTGCAAAGAAGAACCCAAAGCAACATAACCTGTTCCGAAAAAGAAGGAAATTTGCATCATCTCAGCATGCAGTTATCGAGAGGAAAACTGAAGCTTATTATAGAATACTTCATAAGCTTATGATTGAAGACTTTATAAGCTTCGCTATACTCACTGAAAATATGGATGTAATCTCCACAACAACTTTAACTGGTGCTCAATTAGTTACACTATAGCAAGAATAAGACAACTTTAATTGTTATTTTGGTAATCAGTACAGAGCTGAAAGGTACTATCGCTCCCATAAAACTGAGAATTTAAAATTAGATGTCAAGAATGGAGAATTTAAAAATTAGATATCAAGAATGCAGCAAATACTGTGTTAACTATTTCTAAAAACAGTAAATGGATTCTATTGCATTTCACTCATTAATGATATATTTTGTCCAAATTATTTAGGATATGGTTATTCAAATTGTTAACTCAATTGTATAAAGTTATGAAAAGAAAGTTTGGGAACACACCTTTGCATCATCTAACGTATGTTGCACGCCGTCAGCGCCAACAAACAGCAGAGCGAGGATCCTGAGATATTATGATGGTCATGCACCTGTAAAATCGCAGTCAATCGTACAATGACCCACATCAGTAATAAAATTAGGGAGCTTACCACTTGATCATAACAACACCGTAAAAGCGATATCTGGTAAAAGAAGATAGAAGGCCTGAAAAGTAAAGGATAGCTATTTGTAATGCAGGTTAGGAACATCAAAATGGTAATAGCCTGTTTTACCTATCCATAGAAAACTATAGAATGAGACTTTTACATAAAGTTGCACCACAATAACTGGATCAATACCTTATATGTACAGTCTGCGTGCCAGGTCCCAGCAAACAAAATTAAAGAGTCTAATTGTGAATCTTGCTCCTACACTATGTTTAATTGTAAAACTATATTACTTGAACAACAGAATTGCTCTGGCAACAATTACTATAGCATGTTATTGCACAGCTTGAACTATACTCGCAAACAAATTTATTTTTAGGCCCCAATTCATAGAGGTAAGTTTTACATCTTTTAAGTTTCATTGCAGCTGGTTCAAATCTCATGCCCTTGTAACGAAACATTTTTTTGCAGGGAGAGCAGTGGACACAGTAATCTCTCATAAGAGAGATGAAATCATGTTTTGATTTTCAATGTGAGCCTCAACTTGCAGAATTTATTGTAGACAAATATAATAGCATGCTTGGGGACGGTACATACCTGCAACTCATGATTTTTAACGCAACATACAAACATAAACAATGTGCATCTCGCTCACGAGTAAGCGGCTGAATTAGGGCAGGACGGATAAAAGCAGTGTCAAAGGGAAAGCATAACTTCAGAGCAGCAGAGTAGTGTCGAAGGGAAAGCACTACTTCATAGATCGGACAACTGTAAAATTAATTATCAATTCCATAACCAGACAGAAGGCAAGGAGCACCAATATTTGATCGACAATTCTATAGAACATATCAGAATCTAGCTAAACCCTAAATGTTCATTGGAATCTTATGAAATAACACACATGAAGGTATGACAAATTACTACCAGAGATTATGTTTTTTGTCCAACAGCATGCCAAGGTAAGAGATGAAGTCAATTAGTATAAATCCACGTGATAATACCAGTATTGTGTGTAGTGCACATATAAGCATGGTAAAACTAAAAAAAATTATACCTAAACAATTTCAGATTGAAGAGTGGTGTATGCAGATCACAATTTTCCAACTCTAGGGGAAGGAGTCCTACAATGGTCCTAGCATCGAGAAGTCATCCAAGAGCTTACTGGTGCATTATTGATAGTGGGTTAGGCAGCCTAGGTACGACCCTCAGCTCTATCGTAATTAAATTGATGCTGAGTTCCTCCTAGGTATCACTCTTTTGTAATGGTCTGCACATCCAGCAACCATGACAAAGAGGTAACCTGTAAACAAACGGG
Source organism: Puccinellia tenuiflora (assembly GCA_012064385.1). NCBI lineage: Eukaryota > Viridiplantae > Streptophyta > Magnoliopsida > Poales > Poaceae > Puccinellia > Puccinellia tenuiflora. The sequence goes on from QRDG01000529.1 coordinate 1,968,935, forward strand.
GAACAATATCAGCATGGCCCACAAAAGATGTATGCAAGAACATTAAAACAATAATGAGAAACACAAAATAAACTGATTAATCAATGTGCTATCTTGCTGTATCAAAGAAAATCTAAATAATAGTTACACACGAATAGTACAGAAAAACGCAGCAAAACATTACCACCAGGACAACCAGTTACAACATTGTTAAATTTTATTAGTGTGTGGGCCGTTCATAAAAGACTTGTTATTAAAGCTAAATAATAGATGTGTATAACAAAGAGACAAATCTAAATTTTCCAGTTTGATAGAATAGTTGCTCTCCGTTAAGATCAAATTTAGTGCAACAAAAAAGATATCAGAATCTAAGACAACATTGTAGATAGATGCAGCATCAAGAATAAAAAGGGAAAGATAATGAAGAAGCAAGCGCGTAATTTTTATGTGGCCTCATATGCCTCATATGGTAAAATTGTTCCCGTAAGTGCTGAAAAAATATAACAATCGCCTACTCATATGATAAAATTGCTCCCAATGGCATGCTGAAAAATGAAACAATTGCCTTATTAGCTGACATAATCGTGGTACAAAATTTAAGCAAACCAGCAGAGACAACCGTGTTACGTATAGGTTCTTGAAAAACATGGGGACACTAAAACTCCAAGAAGTAAAAGAATAAACGTTTTTAATGATTAATTTGCATTAGTGTGATGACCCATTCGGCCATGATTCCTTTTGTAAGATAGAAAAGTAGAAAGATCACTACGTCCATCAGCTATTTGTGCGAGCAAGCGACCATGGATTACTGAGAGCATTGGCATAACAAAGACATATGATCCAGAATACAGTGGGAAGGCGAGTGAAAAATAGTATATGGAGCCATGTCTTAAACCCATTCACAAAGAGCAGTATTAACACTCTTGCCTTGTCATGCTTTTATAGTCAACCAAACATCTTACAGTTAAACTATGCTGTACCAAATTAACCAATAAGTCTAACAAAAATAAAAAATGGAGAAAATTCTCATGTTATTTCCACCCATAAAGGAAGCAACATTGTGGGGATCATCACGGCAGTTCCCAGGGGCAATATTTAACGCTGAAAAACTAAAGAAATTACCCCTCCTGCAACAACCAAAAAAATTCAGGATTAACAGTAACTGGATAAAATATACCAAACACTTTAGAGATGGGACGACAATTTTGAACTGTAATGCTTACTAACAAGAGAGAGAGGGGGGGAGGGGGGGGGGGGGGGGGGGTGGGGGGAGGATTGACACCATAGGAACAAACTAACAATGGTTGCTTATTTAGAAAAATAAGATATCGTGACAATTAGGAAACAAACATTAGTTGCTTACTAATAACATTATGAAATTAAGAAGTCACATAGGCTACTATCCTAAATCTATTCATATCAAATAAGATATTGTGCTTCCTATAATTAAAATAATGGAAGTTGTTAGGCTAATTAAGCAATCAATAATTTACAATACGAAGTTGCCAAAACTAACTTGAGACAGCAAATGAAACAAATTTCAGCATCCAGGTTAATTAAAGATTTAAATATTCTGTAACACTGAAATTCTACAAACTGTATGACATGTAGAATCAGAATATATAACATGCATATTCCACTAACATAGGTAATCAAAATATTCATGCATGTCCTCTATACTTCATAGTAAATGACCAAGTGCTACTGGAAATATTTTGTTAGTCTCGTGTTACCTCGGTAAAGCAGACCTCATCTTATAGATTCCTTATCAAATAAAGAGCTGCAATTAGAATGTAAAAGAGGAGCTACGATCTGCCTATTAGGACTGATGCACAAAAACTAGGACAAAAAAAGATGATACAGACCTTCCAATAAGCTCATTTCTCATCCTATCAAAGAAAACAAACTCAATTTCACCACGTCCGTCATTTGCACCAACATAATAAACCCAATGCCTAACTAAATCCTTTGGATCCACTTGGAGACATGTATAGATTGAAGATTCAAGGTCGGGTGAGGGTTCTAGGTAGCAGAGAGAGAGAGAGGGATATACAGCAATGAGATGGTTACCTGTGGATGGGATAGATGCAGCTAGGCTCCATGTGACAGATGCAGCAGGCATGTAGCTGCAGATCAGTGGCAATCTGTACTGAATACAAAGACCATCAAATTAGACAATAGAAAGAGCGGGCATTGCAAAGAGCACCAATGGATGGTTACATTCAGCAAACAGAATATAAGAATTGCAAATGACAAACAACTCCACGGAGCAAGTGACCTGTTATCATTAATGGAGATTAATCTTCCCAAGCAGCTTGCTTGGATTTTCATCAAACACTTCATAGGCAGAGTAACAAACAATCTGCACAAACAAAGATGAGAAGTTTTAGGGATTATATCAAAAGAGGGATGAGTGGAAGAGAAGGACACAAACCAGGAAAGGAGTGTGGGTACCTAGAGAAGCCAAATGCGGCAAGGTCGAGCGGATCTGAGGCTGGGTGGTTGAGCTGCGGCGGCAAATCATGCTCCCCAGTTGTCCACCGAGGAGGGCAGAACGGAGAGGTGGCTGGCGACGGGGAGGAGAGCCAGCAGCCGCCATGGCAGCCCTCCTTCTGCCGCCACAACAAAGAGGGGCGGCGCTGGAGGAGGCAAAGTTCGCTCGGCTGAAGGTGGAACATGACGCAAAGGAGCAGCGGTGAAGGATGATGGAGCTCCGTCGGCGGCCGCTGGAGAAGTGGCGGGAAGGGAGCTTGGAGGAGGACGAACGCGAGGGAGAACGACGGCTGAGGGGAGGGGAAAGACAGTCTAGGGTTTCTACTGCAAGCTTTTTATCCTTCCCAGTGAAAACAATCGACGGTGGAGATCGATCAAGAGCCTCGATCGGACGGCCACCGTGCCAAACGCTCTGAGAAGAGCCCCAACTGGGGCAAGGATGTTATCTTTACTAGATTTGGCTGCGCGGCCTGCCGCGCGGCAACTGTTGATTCTTTTAATATTTTGCCCGTAAATATCACATTTTATACAGATTATTAAGAAGACGGGTAATTTGCAGAAGTATAAGCTAAACATAATGGTAATATCATAATCCTCATGTATTTTACATAATTAAAAAGACGGTTGATATCCTGGGCATGAATATAAGCTACTCCATATGGAAAGGCAATATCACATACACGTTTATACAATGTTAATAGAGAACACAGTTATTTACACAATGCTAAACAAAAATATAGAAATTGAGGAATAAGAGGTTCAATAGGTCCATAGAAATGAAAGCACAGTGCTATATGAACCAAAACACATAATATACATAATAGGTCCACAGATTTGGCTGCGTGCTCTGCCACGCTGCGTGAGATTTAACAGGGGATAACCTTTCAATTCTACCTATCATAAATGAAAAACAAATAACTAAATTGCTTGAAAAGACATGAGGGCTTCTCCAATCATATAACTACATTGCAATACCAAGCTCGTAAGAAAATTAAGACATATTATCCCCAAAAGAAAACACACATTAGTTGGATGCTCAAAAAGTATCCAATGATTGATACATGAATTCAGTGTTGAATACCTGCTTTTAATTCATGATAAAATGGAGGGCGATGATGATAGTGACGGAGATATTGACGATATGGTTGACTGTCCTATAGGTATAGCTTCAACCTGTCAACTGGAAGAGCTCAAAATTCAAATACCTAAAGCCAGGGAGAATATAAATGATGCCAGTATCTTACGATAGAGTACCAAATCAAGTATTTAGCATAAGTTACCAGCACAATGACAGGTTAAATCTAATGTTTCCAGTATATAAGAAATATGCATATGTTACCAGCACAATGACAGGTTAAATCTAATATTTCCAGTATATAAGAAAAAGTTTAGAAGAAAAGCTAAAACATCTTATATTTAGGAACCGAGGTAATATTAATGAATTATGCAAAGGAAAAATATGCAGCTTCTCTGCGAACCAATAAGGGTGAGAGCGAAGTAGCTGAATATTTTTCCATGCAGTTGAACAAATAAAAGGAAGGCTAAGGCCGAGAACAAACGATATTTGCAAGCAGCTGGCTATTTACCCTTGCATGATCGGTAAAAAATGAACATTACCAAGGAGAGATCCCAATATGGAATAGCACAGCAAATAGGATACATGCACTGCAATAGTAATGATCTCCCCATAGTAGAATTGCACCCTTTCCTCTCCAAATTTTTTATGCCAAACAAACCTAACTGCTTTCTATACAGTACAAAATAGAAATTCACTTAACGACTAAAGCCACAAGTTTTCATTTTAGAAAATACATAAGATCTAAAGCATCAAAATGCCATTCCAAACTCAAATAAAATAGCAAGAGTATGCACAAAATGAGAAATTAAAACATAATCACTTGAATCGACATCACATGATAAGGCGGTGCTGCAATAGCAAGATGTGGTCTTCTAGGTAGCATACATGCTGATGTACAGAGGGGAAAAAAAGTCCTGGAGCAACTACAATGTAAATTTGTATATCCATACACAAAACAAATGTGAGAATTAGTCCTTCTGAAAGGAAGGTAGCCGAATAAATGAGGGACCCATGTATTCATAGCAACAGATGTAGATATACAACAGCGGAAAAGGCAGGGCTAAGAGGGAATGGCGAGAGAGTGATGAGATTGTCATTGCCGTGCAATCAGGCGATGCCCTAACCGATGAAGTGATGGCTTAGTTTGTCAATGCAGGTGAATCTTACAACTCTGGAAGGCCATTGGCATTTGGCAAAAAATTTAAAGGCACTGAAATTAGAACCAAGACTGGAGATTCCATAGCACAAACTGGAAAGGGAAGGAAAGGAAAGAACAGAGGCAAACTTACATGAATAAACAATCGGCCTTCCTGTAAAATCAAAAGGTTCCATATGCCAAGCAATATATATTTGCTAAACAATCCACCATTGTCATAGAACCTGCAATTTAAAACATTGATGTTTAGATATACATACCCACCCAGGTGCATCTCAATAGGTTCTATAAATATCACTGGAGACAACAGAATGGAACTTGCATGTCTAAGTTGATAAACTCAAATAGTAAAGACTGATATTTGAGCTGCGGAAATTAAAACATCAGACTGGAACTTACACCAAAGAAGATGGACCTTAAGCAGTAGCATCTCTGGAGAGTGACCTAGGTCTTGCTTTCTTTAACCGTTATCTCCATCTTTCAGTGATGGCGCCTTTCTCCTAGAATCAAAAAGAGAAGATGAGATCATATCTGAACATGGATAGAAAGGATAAATAATACTTAAAAGTACAAAATGTTATGTGATATTAGTCTTGGACAAACCGATTATCAGGAGACACTTCACAGGGATTTACTGCTGAATGCACAACCACAGCTGCATGGGATGACTACTCTTCTTCAAAATCTTTGTTTGCTGGAAGAGTTTTATGAGCCAGCAGAGTCAGCAGCTTCCCTGAAGTAATCGAAAACATAATCAAGTATCTGAACTTTACGCAAAGCACAGAAATGAGAAACAATTCACTCGGTTAATTCTTGAGATATAACATAGACATGAACTGCATAAGAATAAAGCACACACAAAATTGTCCTTCGTGCCCAAATTGCACACATTAAAATAGCTTATGGTCTTTCAATGCTCAAGTTAATTGACCAAACAAATCACTTTTGATTATTTCTTTAATATCCGCTCAACGACAAGATGAACATAATAAAAAGATCATGCGAAAGGGAAGCAAACAGGAATATGCAAGACATCATTTTGAAGCATGCATTCATTTTTGCAAATGGCAGGATCTCACAACAAAAGATACTTTACTCGGTTTATGTCTATTGCCTAATTCAAACAGGTGCATCAACAGGCATAACCCATATTAATTTCTGAACCAAAAAATGGTGACAGGGATGTTATGAGAGCCAATCCAAACCGTGAATCACACAAACAAAGCTACATATGAATGGAAAAGTTAAATACATGCACCAACCACCACTATTCCAGATAAGACTGCATCCTGAAACTCGAAAGAAAATCATTCAACCTTGAAGTATGTAAAATGCAGGTGAATCAAGCACATCACCGAAAAGAAGAATTTTTGTTTCAGATCCACGCAACAGACCTTGCATACACAGTGTCCAGAAAAATCTGAAGTCAAATAATGAGAATATTTTGTTTCAGATTGATGGATAGAAGCAACACCGACAGTAAGAACACGACCAACGCACACATCAAATAGAGGCCAAAGACGCGGTCTGTACTAAATACAAAATCTACCAGAAAGACAAATAGAAAAACTATGGTAGAGAAAACCTATGGCCAATATAGTTTCATGTACTCTATGGTAGAGAAAGGAAAATCAGGAGTCACCTTTGACAACAGATCCACCTTCACAAAGGTTAACACAGTTATTAAAAAAACAATGTGAGGCTCCTTTTGTTCAAGCATATTTCTTATCTGCATATAAACTATAGTGTAGCGTTAACAGAGTACATTTGTTCACACAAATAATTTGCTAATTTTCAAACCAAAGAGAAATTACCTCAAAACCAATTCCCTTCCTATTATAGTCAATTTAGGCAACACATCTAAATCATCATCAATCAGTATTCGCCATCGCAATCCGTAATTACAAAGCAAAGAAAACACATTAGTTATCATGACATCCATGAATTATTGGATAAAGGGGGATCGAAACTGAGAGAGAGAGGAACCTGGGATACTCATGGAAGCACCACCATTTTCAGCAGCAGCAGGTCGGCACATCCAGTTCTCTACTATACAAAGCAGCAGAAAAAAAGGGGATCAGAACTAAGTGTACGTGTATATGCACAAGATGTAGGGAGGGAGAGAGAAACCTGAGTCCTGCAACTGAGCGCACACGCAACATTGTTGACACCAGCATCGTTGGGGCTCCTCCTGGTGACGGAGGCAGCACGCTATATCAAGCAAGTAAGAACCTGCACATAGCTGATTGTTCAGTTTTAATTCAGTGGCAAAGCTTGCCAAAAATTCAGAGTTTCTAAAATGCAAGCAAGCCTTAGCGCAACTGATTTAACAATCAGCATGGGACGCTCGTTTTGTGACATCGATCAGCACAAAGCCACGGATCAGTAGCAGATTCCAAATACAGTACCTTTTGATATTCTAACATCAGGAGTGTTGAGTTGTACAGAGCAACAAAAAAGGGTATCATAACTAAACGTTTGTGCATATGCCTAAGAGGGAGAGAGAGAGGGACAATGGAGAGAGAGAAACCTTGATCCTGCAACTACGCACAGTCAGCCTTGACGGCCGGACGACCGATCTGGCGCTCCTCGAGGGGATCATATAATTTTCTCCTGATTGAAATAGAAGGTTATATATACAGGTCAATAAAATTGGTAACCAATGCTTAAATTGGTTAAGCAAATAAATCACATTCATCAAAAGAGTATGAAGCAAAGTATGAGAATAACCTTCTTAGATTTTTTGTCGGAACCTTAGAGACTAAACTAAATAGAATCTGCACACAAAACAAACCTGATTGTTAGGGAGTAAATCAAGAAGAGAGGGAGAGACAGGCAAATCATGAGAAATAGAGTACTTTGGGTACCTGATTAGCTGCAGCAGTGGCCGGTGTTGTTCCCATCCCTGTTCCTAAAGAGAGGACATCAGAAAAAAACAAATGCACAACAGATGGTAAGCAGGAGGAACCAGCGGAGAGGGCATCACCTGTAGGAGAACACGGCAAAGTCAAACATCAAAAAGAGGCGACGCGTAGGATGCAGGTATGGAATCCCAGTCTGAGCAGATCTTGTAGCATCCCGCGAGGGCTTTCTCCCGTCGCCGGTGACACCCACACGTGCTGCCGGACCAGGCCGACCTCCGTGAGCACCACTGCCGCAAGACTCCGTCTGCACCTTAGTCGGGAGGATGGAGAAGTAGTACGTCCTCCGCGACATCGAGGACCTGAGGGCTCGGCTCGTCATCCGTGGGTCGAGCAGGGACAGAGGGCCGGTGGCGCAAGAGCAGGGGAGAGGGGGAATGGTGAGAGACACAGAGATGATCGGCGGAGAAGGGCGGCGGCGGCGGCAGGAGAATGGCGCGAAGAGGAGGGGACGCGGGCGGGAGGAGTGCGGATAGGGTTTCTACCGTGGGGCGCTTCTCTTTCATCTCACCCGGCGTTCCCGCAGCGGAAGGATTTCATCACCCGTCCAACTCGAGGACACACACAGAAACCACCCACACGCTGCTACGTGGGTCCGAAAACAATTAAGGGCCACCAGCAGCGAAACAAGTGTGTCCACGCGGGTAAAACCTGATCAGCCAGCCAGGGAATCTAGCAGCAGACGCTCCAGATTGTTTTGGACGCCCAATCCAACGGCCCAAACAACACGTGCCCTGAGAGCGGGCTGGCTATGGCAAGGATGTAATCTTTAGAATTTAAATAATCTCGCTATTCTTTTTCACATAATTAATGAATTTAGTCTAATGCAGCGCATTTCTCGGCCATAGGTTGCTCAAATCCAACTCCCTCCGTCCCAAAATATTTTATGCTCTAACATTTTTTTCTTCTGAATCACATGTATTTAGACACGTTTAGCGTGTTAGTTTACTTTTTTCTTATTCCGTACGTGGTCCACACTGAAATATCCAATACATCAAATATTTTGGAACAAAGGGAGTACCTAATAAATTTATTTTTAAAAGTTATTTGGTTGTAACATCTACAATATAGTGCAATGCTTCTCACAGTGGTAGGTGTTAGCGCAGTCTTGAATGACATGACTTGACTCAACTAAGACTAAGTTTTAAGGATGCCTTGTGTTGATCCCAAATAATATTATTTAGGGTAAATTATCCTTCCATTAGTTATGTCTATCTGCTCAGTTTTGTCCTCAGTTGCGAATCGTGCTCAGTTTTACTCCTAGTCCGTGCACAAGAACTTATTCCGTGAATCTTACCGTCTCCGTCTGGTCAAGGTAGTTGACTCGGGCTTGTAGCCCCTATTTGGTCGTAACATCTACAATGGTAGGTGTGTTAGCACAGTCTTGAATGACATGACTTGACTCAACTAAGACTAAGTTTTAAGGATGCCTTGTGTTGATCCCAAATAATATTATTTAATAGTAAATTTATCTCATTTTTATATTTGTATTATGTCGCTTACCACATGGTTTCTCACTATTGCATCATCTAAAGCAAAAGAAAAAGATCATAGCTCCATGTTATCATGCAAAGCAACATATTACGATAAATAACCTATGTCGTTCTTCTTTCGAGCGATTCGTGTGAGGAAGGGACGGCGGAGTCGCACGGGCGGTGGCATCTTGGGGCTTCGCGTGAGGAAGCCACGGCCTCCCCGTCGGCATCATAGCCATAGGGGCGGAGTCGCAGGGGCAGCAGCTTCCCGTGGAGCGGCGTCATTGGTGGGAGGACTTTGAAGGGCAGCGTTATGGAGGATTGGAAAGGACCTCGTGCAAGCGGGGAAGGAGGAGAGAATTGCGGCAGTAAACAACTCGTCAACGCGGTTCGCTGGGAATTGATCCGCATATAATCGGGCGCATAGCTCGTGTGGCGGAGCGTTTCGTCCGCGGCAGCGTTTCGTCTGCCCATGGAATTTGCTAAATGCACGCTTTGGTGAGGTTACTTTTACGGTTAGATCTAATCAAGGGTGGCTGATTGTGGGGTGGAAATGGGTCCGCATTGTTCTGTGTGCTAATCTTGGATGCACTTAGAAAAGTCCATGTTTACTATTTTAATATTAGTAGAGATTAGAAAAGTCCATGGTTGCTCTTGTAATAGTACTTTAGAGGCAGTTTGCGAAGATCAGTTTTTCAGCCGGCTTGCTGGACCGAATGACCCAACCCACCCCATCGGGTTATCCTATTTCTCATTCGTTCCCCATGCCCACCTGCCTAGGGTTCCGATCGGTGCCGCCGCCGCAGTCGTCCCCCTCCTCCGCCATGCTTGTGGTCCGGGAGGCGGGTGCTCACCGGTTGCACATGTCTCTACCTTCTCCTTGTCTTCCTCGTCGACCGTGGCCATGGTGCAGCCATTCCCAGGCTCATGGGTATACCACAGCGCACAACTTGGACCTTGAAGCCTAAACAGGACACTACATCACGTACTAGAATCAGAGGCATTTAATAATGCCTCTAGAAGTCAAATAAATGTCTTAAAAAGTCTTTTGAGGCAAAAAAAAAAAGTGCTGCATTTACTCGTGTCGTTAAAAGTTTTTTGTGGCATTTTCCAATAATGCCTAAAAAGTGGTCATTTGAGGCAGTTTTGAGTGCCTCAAATGCTACCATTTGAGGCAGTTTTAAGTGCCTCAAATGATATAGCATTGGAGGCATTATTTAGTGCCTCAAATGCTACCATTGGAGAATGCTACCATTTGAGACAGTTATGAGTGCCTCAAATGATATAGCATTGGAGGCATTATTTAGTACCTCAAATGCTACCATTGGAGGCAGTTTTGAGTGCCTCAAATAATATACCATTTAAGGCACATTTAGATTAGTGCCTCAAATAATATACCATTTGAGGCATTATTGAGTGCCTCAAATGCTACTATTGGAGGCAGTTTTGAGTGCCTCAAATGATATACCATTTGAGGCACCTTTAGATTAGTGCCTCAAAAGTACTCCCATTGTAGGCACCAATTTTAGTGCCACAAATATAAGTAAAGGCATAATACAAATACCACAACATGTCACAAGCAATACGATTCAGCAGGTTTCAAAATCACAGAACATAGTCCAATATGACAGGAATAAGCAGGTTCTAATATCACACTACAATATGACAGTAAATATCGTCGAGGTGACGACCTGCTTCGGTGCCACCGCTGAGTTCCTCGCCTCCTTCAATCATCAGACTCCTACTGCCAGCCAATAAAGACCTTCTTCAGTTAATTTTAATAGACAGGTATACAATCCCCATTCCAGCTTGCAAGTTATAAATCAGATAGAAAAAATAAGGAGCAGTGCCTGCAATTATGCACGTAAAGTAAACCATAATACATGGCAAATTCTAACTCCCTGCTAAAAAACAAGCGCTCAGGCAATTACATCATCCTCAAAAAGGAAATTGCACAAGGAACTTCACGATAAACAAATCCACAACGTCTTATCACACAGCTATTACAGTAGACTAGTACATATCAGGAACACAAAAAAAGTTATTAAGTAGCATCTGTAAGCCCTACTATCATTTGGGCCTTCATAAATATTTAATAAATAACTTAATAGCATACATAATTAGACATGGTAAAACAATAAGAAAATCATGTGTTGTGTTTCATATGATTGGAACCACAACTAATAATAGTTCTTATTTGCATGTACTAATGCTGGAGCACACGAAAACTTATATGCATGCATGTGCGCGAGACCAATAGTGGAGCAGGACGCAAAGTGGAAGACCTACCTCGAAGTCATCGGCGCTCTTGTTGACCCTGTCGAGGAATGGTAGTGCTAACCAGTGGCCGAAGGAAGCCCTGATATGCAGCGAAGCGCTGGATCACGAGGGGCGGCGGGAGGTGATGGAGGGCGGCGATGCCGTTGATGTCGTAATCCCCCTCGGCACCCACCACCTACTTGAAGAGGTACCCGGAGCACCTGGTGAAGGCATGGGAAAAGTAAAACTTAATAAGAAAAACAGAAAAGAACCAGTATAATTGTTGACTTGTACTACTCTGATACACGCCCCCCCCCCTGAATGCAAGACAACATTGTTTCAAAACAGTAAGCTCTAACATTTTGTTACACATGGTCCATTACAATGCAGAGATTATTCCAAACTGTGATGCACCATTATTAACGTAAATTATCATACCTGTATCAAAAATCTTATGAACCAAAAGGTGTTCTAGCAACCAAGTGATTTACATCAGATTAATTTCCAATTTACATGATGTTAATGTAATAGTCTAACAAGAAATCTGTGAACTGCTTGTTTCAAAAGATAAAAGCTTCACAAAGAATAGGACGCTTACTGACAAGTGTCGTGTTATCAGGTTTTTACTACTTAAGTCAACTAAATGGAAATGACGATAAATCGTGGGGTAAACCGAATCAATCAGTTTGATGCCATGCTAGTTGATACTTCAAATAAAGAAGTCATAGTTTAAGCAAATGCCACTTCATTGGCAAACAAGCAATAAGCAGGTTCAGGTTCAGCTGTTCAATTCACATAAGAATCACCTCCGCCAATGCCTTTCTGATGCAACAGTAGAAGGAAATTGACCCATACAAGCTGGTATGGCTTCAACACCGGCTCGAATTACGAGTCCTCGCTTATGCAAGCAGCATCCACATCTTCATGTTCCCTTATAACATTGCATTAAAAAGACAAAAACTTGATTCTTCAAGACCTGTAAACTGCATCAAAATGGATAAGTGTACCTGGGTGACAATCAACCTTGACATATAGTGACTTGTGTTGCGGCGACATATCTTGACTTTAGTTAGATAAAGTTGGCATTTCTGCATTATCATGGACTAAATTGAACATAGGTGTCCAGACAAACCACACCATATGTTCAATCACATATCTAGTAATCAGTTTCAGTGTCCCATGAGGAAACAAGTACCAAATAACAAGGAAAACAAATTAATGTACTCCTTAAAAAAGGAGTAGTAAAGATGTCATTAATGTAAATGCATGCAAAAGGGAGTAAGGGCACATACAGCCTTGTACTCCTTAAAAAATAATATGTTGAGTCGGTGCCTTTTTCAGGCATGCATAGAGCAAATAATGTAAATTTCATAGTACCTTTTGATGTCTATGGTCATCAAAGAACCAAAAGAGAATGAATTTTCAAGGTGGCATTAGAGTTGAATCAACAATGTATTGGATGTAAATTGAGAAAATAACAGCTACAGGATGAGTTACACACCTTAACTTGAAGCTCTTATGCTCTAGTAATAGTCCAGAAAATAAGGACTAAACTTCACGCAAATTCAATGTACATTGTGGCCTTCTTCATGGTCTAGTGCTCATATGGTGGTGACTACAGGGTATCCTACAACCAAAATAAGTTACTGAAAAAAGTATCGCGACTTGGAGTAATTTTGACTGCAAGGCTATAAATAAAGAACATACAAGCAAGCAATTCCATTTGCATAACAGAAACTAGAAACAGTTTAGAGAATGATGTGAAGGAGCCCTATAAACTCTAGTGTAGCTTAGCAAACCTAAAGATGCTCACTGACAACATGCAACAATATGGAGTTCTCTTCCAACACTGTCAATAGCCTTAGCTATCCTCTCGAGACCGTCTAAAACGTTAATCAACGAATTACTCTTAGGAACTGAACTTAGTTGATCTACAACGTGGTTGTCATTCCTTATCTGATATTTAAGCATTGGATTTTACAAACTCTGGCTGAACTGATCCATGGACAAAGGAAGGTACATTTGGTGATATTTATGATGCACTGCATGCACAGGGAGCAAATTTCTGCAGGCCTGTGGGGGCACATCAATTTCTTAACACCCCCTGCTGATTGGCCACTTCCAACATCATGAAACAGAAGCAACACTGACTATCATAAGACTAACTCAAGTAACTTGTTCAAGCTCAAGGTCAACTCATGCAAAGGCCAAGCAGCACATCTACTAATTTTCTCTCGACAAATTGTAATCGCGGAATAGCACAGCGGACCTATGAATCTGCTACGAGTCTGAAGCTTCCCAAATTCAGATCCAACCCACAAGTAGCGAGGTATCTCGGGTTGCCTGCAGAATATGGGAGGAGCGTCCGTACCTAGAGGAGCTTGGCGATGGTATCGACGGTGGTGGTCTCGTTGATGCGCGGATGATGAACCTCTCTTCGTGCATCCTTCAGGATGCAGCCGCTCCGCCAAGTCCCGCTCCTCCCCTCCTCCGCACCTCTTCGCGATTGCAACCGTATCGGCGACCTGTGCTGCCGACGCAATGATCCCCCGCGGGCGCGCGCAGTGCACCACGGTGGTCGCCCAGGTAGCTTGCGGCGGCCGAGAGAGGCACGGGGGTCGACGAAGAAGTCGCAGTTGAAGTAGGGGGGGGGGCAGCTGGAGGCGCGGCGGCGACCAAGCCGAACCTCACGGCTAGGGTTTGCCGCGGCGTCGCGCTTGGGGGCGGAACAGGGAGGCGCTGATGGGGATCCGATGGAGGGGGCCTACGCACAGCTTCCTAAGTGCGTGGCGGCGGCGTATGTGGCCGGCATTGACCGGAAGTCAGCAGGCCGCGGCGGCGGCATCACTGGCGTGGCAGAGGGGGACGTGCGGTAGAATGGGAGAGACGTGAGAGAAACTGGGCTATGTTGGGCTCCTCCGTCACTCCGTGTACATAAACTGGGCTATGGGTGGTTGGCTTCACTCTTGAGGATATGGATTTCTACCGTGTGCGGTATAGAGCTTTGGAGGCGTTTTTCAGTTCGCCGCAAATCGCTCAGGCTTTTGAGGCATAATTGTGAAACTGCCGTTAATTAGACAACGATTCACGGCACTTTGATTAACTGCCGTCGATTATGACATGAGTAGCGGCAGTTATTAAAAAATGCCGTTGATTGAGCAACAATTTGCGGCATTTTTCTTAACTGCCTTTAATTACGACATGATTAAAGGCAATTGCTAAAAAGTGCCGTCTAAAACTTAAATCTGCGGCAGTTTCGAAAACTGCCTCCAACATAGTGCCGCTGATGCCAAGACGTGGTGTAGTGGGAGACGGGTTGCAGCAAGGCAAATGGATTTCGATATCATGATTTACCAAAGTTAATTTGATTTTGTTGTATTGTTAGGTAAACGGAATCTGGTGCTTCAAAAGTTCAAATTCAGCGTGAATAATAAATGCTTATGAACTTGTAATCCGGTGGAACAAATTATTATCATAGGAATTAGCATCCTTGTGTGGCTTTTGGTTAGTTATTTTAATGCAATGATGTGGTTTAGGGAGAAACAAATCTTTGGCTACATGAATATAAACTCATGTCTCTGCATGGATGCGATTTTTTTGCGGGCATAGAACAAATGAACGGCCCGAGAGAGCAGATAGCGGGGCTAATGAGGGAGGCGGTGATGTTCCTAGAAGTAGGCGCAATAGATCTCTGTGTACGGACGAGACATGAGGCTAGCGGCGGATGAGCACTACGCCAGTTTTGTTTCGAGCGAGGCAACAACGTTCATATGGATCAAATGGTTACCCTTGCGAAAAGGCCAAAATGGAAAAGTCTAAAGTGCCCTTGGGAATCAACTGTAGGATTAGGCTTATACTGTTCCCCTCCTAGTTTTAGGTACCATAAAAACTCTCTGTCAAACCTCCTAGCTGTGAGAACTGAATTAGGTGTTTGCTCCGATCTAGTGTCACCCGAGAACGGGTGCTTCTACGTCTACTTCTACGTCTACATTGATTTCATCAGGCCCGGATTAAAACCAAGCAAGGAATTCAGTGGAGTTCCATGGCGGTGGTTCTGTAGTGACTCACAGTTTGCACCGACTGCAAATTAATCTGTGTTGGGTAACTCGTGATTGCACCTCCCCACAACTATGTCGATCCATGGACAGAAGCAGCTGAAGGCTGCTCTGGAGTGATGGTTCCCGACGACTCCTAGTTCTAGTCCTATCGCAAACTATTTGGCTCTGCCATTCTAGCATTGCACATGTCTCTTTTTTTCATCAGTGTACAAGAACAATGGTTGTGTTTCGTTGAGGTTCTGTGATTCCTTCTTCCGTTTAAACTAGTTGAATTTGGCGTGGCGTCACGCCACGCCTTTGGTGATTTTTTGTAGAATTTTTTTTTGTTTAATAAAATATTGGCTAAATTGTAATGTTTAAATATCTTTTTTTTGTTTGTTGGCCATTAGTGGGTTGCAATTTTTTTATGAGAATTATGATACAGTTTCCATTTATTTTTTTTTCGATTTGTAGATTTGAAGGTGTTGATATAAGGGCATTTTTTGGATATTGGTTAGGGAAATTGGATCGGCATTTGAAAATTTTAAATTTTCAAATTTTAGTTGTGATGATATGCCATAAATAGTTGCGATGATATGTGATGAAATGTTTAATTTGAGTCTAAAATTGCAGGAAACATGTTGTCTGAGCATTTACTAATTTCAACTCCACATAATTAGTGGAAGTGCATTTGGTTTGTTCCAAATGTTGACCAATTTAAAATATTCAAACATGTTTGTTTTTTAGACGCAAATCATGTTTGTATTTTTCTCATAAGTAGTTGGCATTCATGTTCAAACATTTTTTTTATGAATAGGTAGCATTTTTTGTGAGCATTTTTGATAAATTTTTTATAATGTTGAAATATTTAGTAGGGTGAAAATGGTTGAATATGTTTGTATTTCGGCGGGAGTATCTACTTTAAATTAGGGAAGATGCATTTGAATTACTTCCAAATAGTGACAACAGTTGAATATTCCAAAAAAAAATCCTTTAGCATATGCCGCACCCAATGTATTTTAAAATGTCTCAATTTGTTGAGATTTGTCATCTATTTTATCTAAAGTTTCACTAAATTGTTTCTTTAAATTTGGACTAATTGGGAAATGTCAAAATCTGTTGGAATTTGTCGTCTATTTTCTCTAAATTGTCACTAATTTGGAAGTGTTCATTTTTTTGTTTTTTTTTTTCTGCCATAAGTAGGTTGCATATTTTATGTACTTTGTTCACTAAATTGTTTCTTTAAATTTGGACTAATTGGGAAATGTCAAAATCTGTTGGAATTTGTCGTTTATTTTCTCCAAATTTTCACTAATTTGGAAGTGTTCAATTTTTTTTTGTTTTTTTTAAGTTTTCTGCCATAAGTAGGTTGCATATTTTATGTACTTTGGAAATCTTGAAATTCGTTCGAAATTGGTGTTCATTTTATCCAAATTTCCAATAATTTATAATATTTTTTTTGTTTGTTGGCCATCAATGGGTTGCATTTTTTTATGAGAATTATGATACAGTTTCCATTTATCTTTTTTTGATTTGTAGATTTGAAGGTGTTGATATAAGAACATTTTTTTTTTGGATATTGGTTAGGGAAATTGGATCGGCATTTGAAAATTTTAAATTTTCAAATTTTAGTTGCGATGATATGCCATAAATAGGTGCGATGATATGCGATGAAATGTTTAATTTGAGTGTAAAAAATCAGGTACTCATTTCAACTCCACATAATTAGTGGAAGTGCATTTGGTTTGTTTCCAAATGTTGACCAATTTAAAATATTCAAACATGTTTGTTTTTTAGACGTAAATCATGTTTGTATGTTTCTCATAAGTAGTTGGCATTCATGTTCAAACATTTTTTTTTATGAATATGCAGCATTTTTTGTGATTATTTTTGATAATTTTTCTATAATTTTCAAATATTCAGTAGGGTGAAATGGTTGAACATGTTTGTATTTCGGCGAGAGTATTTAATTTAAATTAGGGAAGATGCATTTGAATAACTTCCAAATAGTGACAACATTTGAATATTCTAGAAAAAAATTCCTTTACCATACGCCGCACCCGCTGTATTTTAAAATGTCGCAATTTGTTGAGATTTGTCATCTATTCTGCTGAAAATTTCAATAAATTGTTTCTTTAAATTTGGACTAAGTGGGAAATGTCAAAATCCGTTGGAATTTGTCGTCTATTTTCTCTAAATTTTCACTAATTTGGAAGTGTTCATCTTTTTAGTTTTTCTGCCATAAGTAGGTTGCATATTTCATGTACTTTGGAAATCTTGAAATTCGTTGGAAATTGGTGTCGATTTTATCTAAATTTCCAATAATTTAGAATATCTTTCTTTTTGTTTGTTGGCCATCAATGGGTTGCATTTTTTGTTTATAAGAATTTTTTTCCTTTTTACAATTCTGTGGATTTTGGTTGCATTTGATTTGAAGTTGTTAGTTCTGGAAATTCTTTTTTCCTTTTATTTTCTTTCCAATGTTTTTTTTGCAAACTTGTGAGCACCGTGGTGTAAACAATTTAATTCTGGAAATGTGCCTATTTAAAAGTTTTTGATTTCAATTTCAGGGAAAGTTTGCATTGTTGAGTTGTTTGAATGCCAAAATTGGAAGATTCTGGAAGTTATTTACATTTACTAAATTCGATTTGGAAGCAAGGTACACTTAGAGCGAATTAAGTTGCATTTTTTTTTCAAAAAAAAAATTTCTAATCATTTTTTTTCTTCGAATGCAGTGGTCATTTTTTCCCTTTTTACAATTCTGTGGATTTTGGTTGCATTTGATTTGGAAGTGTATGTAATCATTTTTTTTAGTTTGTAGTTATTTATATTTAAAGCAAGCCATAATTAAAGTAAATGATTTTGTATTTTTAAATGTAGTGATTTTTTTTTGCAAATTTGTGGACTAAGGTACAGTTAGAGCTAATGAATTTGCATTTTTTATTAAATATTTACCTAATTTTTTTTCGAATGTATTTTCCTTTTTCAGTTCGGAAGCAAGCCATAGTAATCGTTGTTTTTCTTTAAATGCAGTGATTTTTTTTGAATTTTTATTTAATTCTTTTTTTCTGAATGTATTTCCCTTTTACAATTGTGTGGAATTTGGTTGCATTTGATTTGGAAGGGTTTGCAATCTTTTCTGCTGTAGTTATTTATATTTACATTTAATTCAATTTAGAAGCAAGCCATAAGTAGAGTAATTTGATTTGGAAGGGTTTGCAATTTTTTTTAGTTATTTATATTTACATCTAATTCAATTTAGAAGCAAGCCATAAGTAGAGTAAATGAATTTGCATTTTATTTAAATATCCATCTAATCAATCGTTGTTTTTCTTTAAATTCAGTGACCTTTTTTTTCGTTCAATTTGGAAATGTAGCTAACCACATATATACATATATATATATATTTTCTAGTGGATATTTTAATTTGACAAATTTTTATTTATCTAACTTTTTTCTTTCCGAATGTATTTTCCCTTTTCAGTTCAGAAGCAAGCCATAGTAATCGTTGTTTTTCTTTAAATGCAGTGATTTTTTTGAATATTTATTTAATTCTTTTTTTAATGTATTTCCCTTTTACAATTGTGTGGAATTTGGTTGCATTTAATTTGGAAGGGTTTGCAATCTTTTTTGTAGTAGTTATTTATATTTACATTTAATTCAATTTAGAAGCAAGCCATAAGTAGAGTAATTTGATTTGGAAGGGTTTGCAATTTTTTTAGTTATTTATATTTACATCTAATTCAATTTAGAAGCAAGCCGTAAGTAGAGTAAATGAATTTGCATTTTATTTAAATATCCATCTAATCAATCGTTCTTTTTCTTTAAATTCAGTGACATTTAAATATCCATCTAATCAATCGTTGTTTTCCTTTAAATTTAGTGACCTTTTTTTCGTTCAATTGGAAATGTAGCTAATCACACACACACACACACACACACACACACACACACACACACACATATATATATATATATATATATATATATATATATATATATATATATATATATAGAGAGAGAGAGAGAGAGAGAGAGAGCAGGACTATTCTAGAACCCCCCTTAAGAGGTTCTAGAATAGCTATTCTAGAACCCACCCATCCTAAAGACCTTCTAAACCCGACCCGGCCCGACCAAACCTACCATCTAAACCCGACCCGACCCAACCTACCACCTACCTCGCGTCACGCACCACCACACCCATCGTCACCTACCTCGCAGCACCCCGCCGACCCCGGCCCCGACGCGCCATGCCCCTAGCCGCCGGCTGGCCCTTCCCCACTGCCTTCTAGCTTGTCGTCGGACGCCTCCGCAGGAGGGCACATCCCCTCACCTCGACCATCACCGCACTCCGGAGATCCAGCCCCCCCGTGGCCCTATCCAGTCTCGGCTCCCGCCGCGGCAGCCGCCACCACGGGGTCCCGCCACGACCGCCACCACCACGGGATCCCGCCACCGCTGCGGACACTTATCTGGCGGAGACCCGCCCCTTCCCTGGCACACGATCGACGCGCCCTGGATCTAGATCGACGCGCCCTGGATCGAGCCGCCCCGGCGGACGCCCTTCTCCACCACCTGCGCTCCGGCGGAAGACCTCCCCCACCACCTGCGCGCCGTCGGACGACCTCCCGGGCGACCTGCATGCCGGGGGTCACCCGCAGGAGCCTGGCGGCGCCCCTGCTCGTCACCTGCATCCGCGTTAACCCCGGCGCCACCCGCCCCTCAATAGAAGATCCAGGTCTGGTGTGGCCTCGGCTCACCACCCAGCTCCCCTACTCTCTTGCCGCGTCATGCTCCCTCTGCCGATGATGGCAGTTCGGTGGTCTGCGGCCTTGAAGTCCACTCCGCTCGATCCCCTTGTCAGAAGCTCAGTTCTTCTCTCTATGATGTTCAGAGAACTTGTGTTTTGTTCTGGAGCAATGTACAAAGGCTGCTTGTGGATGCTCTTATTTACCGTGTACTTTTAGTTGCATGAGAAGTTCAGTTTGTCTGCTATGCTTGTAATTTTGAGCTGATGTTGCACTCCAATGAAAGATCAGGTCATTGTTGATGGTGTCCACAGATGCCGTGTGCGTCATGAACAAACTCAGGTGGCTCAGACAGGAGGTGGCCAAGATGAACGAATGCGCTCAGTGTTGGAGGCAGTTTATTTTTGTGTAGGTCAAAGTTCACTTCGTGTGAGCATTTTCAGAACTGTAAAATACGCACCAGCCAACACGAGCGGTCTGCCATAGCTTTCTTTTGGAGTTCAGTTATTCAGATAGTTGAAGTTCTTGTGCATATCTGAAGAAGTTCGATTTTGCGAAATTCACTTAATTGTTTGCAAGAAAAGATTTAATTCAACAACGAGGAAAAGGAAGTTCACTTACGTCTCCGAAGAAATTCACTTTCGTGACGAGCGAAGTTCAGAAATGGTTCGAATACGAAAATCAAACAGGTCAAAAAAAAATAAAAAGAAGTCAAAAACATGACGGAGAATGTGCTTCTGGTGCTCCGTGAAGAAGTTCACTTATGAGTTCGGAAGAAGTTCAGTGTTGTGAAGTGGGAAGTTCAGAAAAAACGAGAATTCTAAAAATAACAGAATTATGTATATTTAAAACTGCTCTTAAACCGTAAGGAATTTCGGAAAAGTGCGTGAGATAACAAAGTTGCGGCTTTTTCATAGCTTTCCAACGGCGTATCATTTGCATCAATCCGATAAACGGTTTGAAAATGGCGGCCAAAATACGGTACGGACGCGAAAATAGTGTTAGTATATTTGAAATTCTTTAAAAACCGTAACTAATTTCGAAAACCCGTGAAAATGAAAAAGTTTCGTAATTTCCATAGCTATCCAACGGTATATCATATGCGTCATTCCGATAAGCGGATCAAAACTCGCACTAGAAAATTTTTCCGTGAAGGTGGAGAATCAATCTGTTCCGTCAGGAAGTTCACATTAGCATTAAATGAAGTTCAGTGTTGTGAAGTGGGAAGTTCAGAAAAAACGAGAATTCTAAAATAACAGAATTAAGTATATTTAAAACTGCTCTTAAACCGTAAGGAATTTCGAAAAAGTGCGTGAGATAACAAAGTTGTGGATTTTTCATAGCTTTCCAACGGCGTATCATTTGCATCAATCCGATAAACGGTTTGAAAATGGCGACCAAAATACGGTACGGACGCGAAAATAGTGTTAGTATATTTGAAATTGTTTAAAAACCATAACTAATTTCGAAAACCCGTGAAAATGAAAAAGTTTCGTAATTTCCATAGCTATCCAACGGTATATCACATGCGTCATTCCGATAAGCGGATCAAAAATCGCACTAGAAAATTTTTCCGTGAAGGTGGAGAATCAATCTGTTCCGTCAGGAAGTTCACATTAACATTAATTGAAGTTCATCAACATTACGAGGGAAGTTCAGAAGTGGTTCCAGAATAGCTATTCTAGAACTAGTTCCAGAATAGTATACCTATATATATATATATATATATATATATATATATATATATATATATTTTTCCAGTGGATATTTTAATTTTGACAAATTTTATAGGATTTAGTGTTAGTTGTTTTGGGGGTGTTAGTGCTAGTTGATTTAGGGGTGTCTTTGAAAAGTTCAAACAATTTTGGAAAAAATGGAAAAAGCAGAATGGGAAGGAGGGGGAAAAAAAAGTGAAGCCCAGCCCAGTAGGAGCCCGGTCCAGCCCAGGCTCACCATGACGTCATCGTGGCGTCGTCGGTGGCCGGAGCCGCCGCGGCCGCGTCGACCACGCCGGCGACGAACCAGCGCGTGCTGGGGCGCGAGCGTGCGCTTCCCGGATGCGCCCGGAGGCAGGCTTCCCGAACGTGGCGGCGCCGCCAGAGCGGCCGCGGCGGCGTGTAGATGCGGCGGAGAGCAGCGGACGCGGCGGCGGCGATTCCGACGATGTCGCGGCGTCCCGGCGAGTTAGCTGCGGCTAGGAGGGAGAGAGCGCGACGGCCGAGCTTCCCGCATGCTTGGATCCGTGCGGGGAGGGGCGTGGCGGCGGCGCGGCGCGTCGGCGGCGGCGCGGCGACGCCGGGGCCGCGGGAGAGAGAAGGGGAAGGAGGGGGAGGGGTGATGACATTTTTATAGAAAGCACCCTAAGTTTTCCTGTAATTTTATATAGGTCCTTTGCAACCGTGGACTGCGGGTTCTATTCACGGGTTTGGGAGGTTTTTTTTTACAAAAGTGTCTCCAACGCGTCCTGGGAGCCGTTGGATCGCTAGCTACAGTAACTACTGTAGCTAGCTACAGCACCCGATCGCTCTCAGGCCGAGAATTCGTTTGTCTTTAATATAGTTAGTAGATAGGGTGGTGGATCGGCTGATTATAACCGGTGTGCAAACCCAAAACCTCACAAATATGTTGTGGACGCTTGGTGACGTAACTGTCGTCGTCTGGGTGTGAATCTTGCTTACTTCAGTGGGATATCAATAGGTGATCTTGGCTGCTATACATTTTTAATATCATTGATGTGTGAAGCTTCAAGTCTGTGGTTTTGTACTCTATCATTGATGTGTGAAGCTTTGCTGCTTACATTTTTATTATATATACATTGGCACGACCTTTGGCTTAGAAAATATGGACCCCAATAGGACAGAGTAAATGTTATTATCTATAAAGTTTAATGATCTATATAAGTAACCACATATTATTTACTTGCAATTGCTAGCATCAGTTCAATGAATATGTTGTGAGGAACCGAGGAAACCTTTGTCGTATTGTTTTGTACATGGTGCAATTTATATGATGAACTTCAGTTGTCGATATGGTATTACGCTATTTCTTAGGTAATGAAATTATTGGTGTGTAACGTGGATTGTCTTTTGATGTTAGTGCCTTACTGAATTTGTTAGAGTATATATAGCATATAATCCACAATCTTACTAAGAAACTAGAAGCTCCGACCGCAATTACAATGGACAAAATGGCGCGGCAAGCGCCTAAGGCCCTTCTAGTAGTATGTATACGACAAGAATAAACTGATCTTCTGAAAATTCTTTTATCGGCAGTCATGCGCCACTGTTTTGTCGGTGCTATACATTACACATGCGGAGGCATGATACACAAATCCACATAAACAAAAGAAACAGTGTCCGAAAATGTCAACTGATAAAACACGACAGGTAGGATGAACTCTGGTTAGCAAACGTCTAAACTCTAGATTACTGCCAGCCTGCTTATTATCCTCTTAAGCAGGGCTGTCACAAACATCATAATTCAAGTGCATCTGGACCATAGGACACAAGATGTTTCCCACTCCATGACCTGTACGTCCAGTCTGTCGAACTGACCGCTCAACATGATCTGATGTCTGTCGAACATGATCAGATGCCTTGCACGTACGTGTCGTTAATGGAAGGGCGGGATAACAATCACGCATAACCGCACGGACGTTGTATGATGCTGCCTGGAAGGCGCAGGAGAGATTTGCTGGAATCAGATCTTTTTTATGTCCGGTTTTGTTTCCAATTTTTTGTGTGCTGAACTGCTGATTGCTGCTGCTGCCCTACCAGCTTCAGGTAGCAGCTGGACGGAGCTAACGGCTTCACCTGCTTTGGAAGGAGCTTTCACCATCACCTTCCTGGCCTGCCGAAACATCGTTAATTCACTTTAACGCTTTGACGGCGACCATTCTGTTAGAGAACGACTTGGAAGAGGCAAGCATCCTCGTACAAAAGCATTTTCATCATGGTTTTAAAGAACGCTAATTTGGAATTTTCACGTGGTCTGAGTACTTGGCTAACATCAACACGGAGCACGCACAAGCCCGTACGTGCGTGCGTGTGAATACTCAAGCTAGTAATATTACTGAATAAGATATGGTGGTCTTGGCAGTTTGGCACTGTTTCCGTAGACGCGCGTCGGCGTTTTCTATTTATGCCCACGAGGGAGGCCACGATTGCGTTCTCCGCTCGCGCTCCTCTATTGTACGAGTAACTTGCGCCGGCCCGTAGCGGGAGAGAGAAGGGACGTGCGAGCCAGGACTACGTGATGTCGTTGGATGGTTTCTCAGGAAGGACGCTTCCACGTCAGACCCACGTCAGCCCGTAGCTGTTTTCCCGTACGTAGGTGTAGGTGCGCAGGAGAAAGAGTGTGCGTGGTGAAATTCTGACATGTGGGACCCTACGTATATTTCAATCACGCCTTGGTCAAACGGGTGCAAAGACTTGATGCCACATCATCACTTACAACGGCCCCACCCATGAGAAACCGTGTTTATAAACGAATCCGTGCTTTTTGCCACTCTATTACGATAGACATGTGGGGTTTTGCTACAACACGAATCCATGTGTCTTTTTTGTTTTGGAAAATTTGTCCTAATTGTGGTGATTTGTTTTACAATTATCTCACATGCATTACAGTACTTTCAAGTAATCCGAGTTGTGGGATGGTGGGATGCTCGTTGTATCTTTCTTCACCGTCAATATTTGGATACATGTAGCTAAAAGCTATTATGGAGTGCAAGTTGTTTTTTCCCGATGACTCCTAGTTCTACTCCAATCAAACAACTATTCAACGTTACCATTTAGCAGTGCACGTGTCCCTATTCATTGATTTTCAAGAATAACTCTTTGTGTTTCTTAGTTTTGGTCGCTACTTGTTCCCTTTAAATAAGATGAACTGAAGTTGTGCAAACAAATGACCTCACATAAATGTTGTGGGCCCTTGGTGTTGTAAGTGTCGTCCTCTCGGTAGGAGTCTTGCAGACATCAAAGACGTGTTTGGTTACCTACAGCCGTTTTCGGCCTTTTTCATCCGTGGCTGGCCTCGCTCTGGAAAAACACAGCATGAGGCACATTTTGCAGCCCATTTGGTAGCCCACAAAGTGGTAGTCGGGCCCATTTGCCTTGGTGCAAACTCATGATGCCATGCTGTTTGGTCGACTGTGTCTGCAAAACACATGCAAATACAATGTGTTGGTTGTGCGCGCACTCAGACATACTCTCACCACTTGAACAAGTGGTGAGATTATCATCACACATGGGTGTTAAAACACGCATTAAGTACTAAAGACATATGATAAGTAGCTAAAAGGTAGCATATAACAATCATAGACACGATACTGGTGTACCACAAATTCAACACAACAATTATTGGTGATGCACCACAAGTTCATCATCTGAGGGGTTTAATATATACCGCCTCGTAAAATATATCTAGTTAACACATCAACACCAACTCCATCATCACCTCAACACAGGTAGTGCCTGTGATGGAAGGAAGTGAACTAGTGCTTCCTCTCGTAAGGGCTCATGGTAATGTAGGACGCACATTCCGCTTAATTGTCCATCATTTGGCTAAGAGCAAGCTACAACGAGTCAACCCCGATAGGATTCTTCAGACGAATCCTGCCAAAGATGGTCTTCATCTGATCATAGTTCTGAATTGGCTTATTCAGAAAAGCTTCATCCCTGGGGTGAAGCTGAAACCATAGCATATTTAGTCGAAGCATAACAGGAAGTAGCGAACTAATTGAACAAGTGGAATTACGATAGCTTACTCTGGCATGTTTGATGAACATATCCTCGTCCATCATGAAGCAAGTTGACGAGTTTGTGACTCGGCAAATCCCAAGGTCGAATACCCCGGGTTGATTGAAGGAGAAAGAAAGAGATCAGGCTGGTGAACACGACGGCTAACAGGGGGCGATTTACCCAAGTTCGGCCCCTCGAGTTGAGGTAAAGACCTACTCCTGCTTGTCTGGAATTATCGATTGGTGGCTACAATGCGATGTTCAATGATTCGATGCCCTAGACGGCGCACCCTCCCGGCCTTTATACTACAGGCCGGGTCTCGGGTGGACGGTGCGGATTGCACGTACACGATATGGAAACCTCCTCACCGACCCAATGTCGACTACTTGTTGTATACAGAATCCTTCTTGGGCTTCGCTGGGCCTTCCTTGGCGTGACCCAAGTACCATCACCGTGGGTGACCCGAAAGGTAGCCCCACGACAATAGCCCCCGAGTGCTCAGTCGAATCGCAGAGTCGGGTGGAGGACTCCCCCCTTCAGGGCACGCCACATGGAATCGTTGATGAAGATTGCTTCGAGTGAGCTTGTCTTGATTCTTCGGGTGCGCCGTCTTGATTTTTCGGAGTCGCAGCATTTCGACTACTTTTCTTCATAAACATCGGGTGCGCGAACAGCGCTCCCGATGGGAGTAGCCCCCGAGATTAAGCTGAATTGCTCGCAATTGAGATTAAACTCAAATTTACCTCAGTCGAAAAGCCCGCTCCCGATGGGAGTAAACAAATGACTCGAATTCGTCCGAGTCGAAACTGTCCTGGATCGACTTACTCTTCGCTCAGCCTTGATGGCCTACTAGTCATAACATCAGCTTTTAAAAAAGCTGACTTCGTCTTACTCCACTCGAACGTTTTGTTCGAACGTACTTGGTTCAGTCGAACGGCTGTCGAATACTCAGCCAATTGCTTGGCTTACTGGACACACTTCCATGATGACGTCAGGGATGACGCTTTTGATGACATGACTCGACAGGCTCTGCGCCCGACGGGACATGACGATGGTGGGCCCGCTGCCACAGCGACGACCGCTGAATATGGACCGTTGGGCGCGAAAACTCCGCGGCGTGATGATGATGCTTCGGTTCCCGTGCGTAGTGGAGCACGACCGGGGTGTTTTCGCGCGACACGTGGGCGGCTGGATTCTTGCGGCGCGATGCAGTTGCACGATGGACGGCCGTGATGAACTGCCCCGCGGTATATATTTTTCACCGCGGTGCAGAGGCAGTTCACGCATCCTCATTCTCCTCCATCTCGCCGCCAGTTCTTGCCTCCATTGTTCCTCGCAAAAAGCTTCCAACAAAATTCTCCCCTTTCCTCCGGCGACATGGGCCACAAGAGGAGCAAGGGTACTGAGAGCTCCTCCGCCGCCGCCGGCGACGACGCCGGGATGAAAAAGGTGGAGGGCGACTGGGGCAAATCCTCAGTCAAAGCGGCGGAGCTCGACAACCTCCGCCAGCAGGGGCTGCTGCCGCCGGAGAGCACGGCGACGACGCGAGCGCCCGGTAAGGATACCATACCTGCTCCCCGCAATGGGGAACGCGTCTGCTTCGTGGAGTTCCTTCCGCGGGGATTCGGGTTCCCCTTGCACGATTTTGTCCGTGGGCTCTTGTACGCCTATGGGATTCAGATCCATGATCTGACTCCCAACAGCGTCTTGAGCATCACGAGCTTTATCGTGCTCTGCGAGTGTTTCCTGGGGATCGCACCCCACTGGGCACTGTGGAAGTCTATTTTCCTGGTGCGCCGGATGGCGGGTAAGTCGAAGGAGACCTACCCGGTCGGCGGCTTCGGAATCCAGCTGCGCGGCGACACGAACTTCTTCCACATGAAGAAGTCCGACTCCGTGCAAGGCTGGAGGAAGAAGTGGTTCTACATCACGTGGAACCAGGCCGGGATCCCCGACTTCGCCGCTGAGCGGCCTCTGAAGAAGACCAACGCCTGGTCGCACCCCCTGTCGACGGAGGAGAGGGAGTCGATCAAGCCGCTGCAGGCGCTTCTTCGCGGGTTGATCAAGACGATGGGACGCGAAGCCGGCGGAATCCAGCTGATCGCCATGTTCCACAGGTTGAGGGTGCAGCCTCTGCAACAGCGCCCTCTCCCAATGTGGGAAATGGCAGTCGACCCGGCAATGGACGATGCACAAGTCGCAACCAAAGTGAGGGGCATCACCAGCCTTCGGGTTGCTGACGCGTGCAACGTGACTTGCTCAGTCGAGCCATTCAGCTCGACGAATCCGATCCCAGAGGTAAGTGTTTGAATCTTGAAGTCTTCTTTGTGTGTCATTCGACTGTCTATTTTCTGATTTTCCGACTGTTGCTTGCTGCTCTTCAGGATCGTAAGAACTACGTGAGCCTTCCTCCGTTGATGGAGAATGGCGCTCACGTTGAAGCCGCAATCGTTGCCGAGCAGGACGGCGATGAAGAGAGTCCTCCCCCTGCCTACTCGCGTAGCGAGGAAGTGGAGGAGGAAGAAGAGGAGGACACGGCTCCACCCGCGAAGCGGCGTAAGCAGAAGAACGTCGACTTCAGCGCGGCGACGTCTCCCTTGAAGGAGGTGGCAGAGGAGGAGAAGGACTCTAGCGGATCTTCTTCAGCGCCGAAGGAGCTGGTGAACCCGCTGATAGCGACTCCGCTGAACTCCGCGCCTCCCGCGGGGTTTGGGAGGATGCCGTCTCCTTCTATGAGCAGCAATGGTGAAGATGTTGACAGGTAAACTTTCTGCGACTGAACCTTTCTGATTCGGGTCTTCTTTCTGTTCCTTGGGTGTTTTCTGAATCTTTTGTAAGCAGCCATCAAGGTGGTAATGTCCATGCTTCGCCTCGTGACGAGGAACACCAGTCTGCTGCCCCGGAGCATGCGACTGGTACAACTGAAGAGGCGCCACAGGCGAACAATCCTCCGGTGCTGGACTCTTCGACGGCCACCCGGCCGGATGGTGCCGCTGATGCGACTGCCGTGGATGCTGATCTGATCCAGCATGTAAGTATCTTCTTTCTTATCTTGCAAATTCTTGTATCGGGTGCGCGAACAGCGCTCCCAATGGGAGTAGCCCCCGAAGATGTGCGTGACTAGAATAGTCGGGCACAGATTTATACTTCTTTTTCCGCAGCCCGTCTATCGTCAGCAGATGGAAACGGCCACCCGCTTCATTCGTCTGGAGCAGGAGGCTAGTCAACTTCGTGCTGCGCTTGAGCAGTCGAGGAGTAAGTATCCCTTGTCGAGTCTTTTGAACTTTCTTCGACTGTCTGCAATTCTGATCTTTTGCTCGGGTGTTCTGCAGAGGACAACCAAGGCTTGGTGAAGCGGGTCCAGCAACTGGAGAAGTCGCTTGAGACCCAGACTGAGG
The DNA here is from genome assembly GCA_012064385.1 of Puccinellia tenuiflora. Taxonomy (NCBI): domain Eukaryota; kingdom Viridiplantae; phylum Streptophyta; class Magnoliopsida; order Poales; family Poaceae; genus Puccinellia; species Puccinellia tenuiflora. Next base: position 1,998,217 of record QRDG01000529.1, read on the forward strand.
CAGAAAAGGTTCAGGTCGAACGCCTGATTAGCATTGCCACGGCCATTGGTGGTAAGTTCTCGGCTGATAAAAGCCTACTTTTGCCTTTGTTGCCTGCAGGTAACCTTACTATTCGCGGTATTTCTGAATGTAGGTGTTGGTGGTGGTTCTCCCCCTGAAGGGACGTCCAGCGCGAATACCACCTTGTCGGCGGCAGTCGACCTCTGCAACCGGGTTTGCGCGTGCGCCGCGGACGCTGTGAAGAAGTCCTCGAGCGCCCTGGCCAACATCTATGAAGGTGTTTTCCCTGGTCAGGCCGCGCCTAAGGAGGCTGACAAGCTGACGGCTCCATTTGCTGAGGCGAATGTGATGGCCAACTACACCCGCACCCAGACGGTACGCGGCTCCGAGCTCACATTCCGTCTGTTACTCGGTCATGGGATCTCGGGTGACTTTGAGGCGGCTGTGAGCGATTTCCCTCGAAGGCCCGATGGAAAGTCCAAGTCCCTGACCAGCGTCAAGGACAAGGCGACTCAGTTAGCTAAAAAGCTGATTGACACCTTTGAGAGGAAGCTTGCAGAGTCAGCCGCCAAGAAGGGCCGCGCACCGTCGGGTTCTGCCATGTAGTGTTGTAGTAGGGGTCTTCTTTTCTCTTTTGTAATGAAACTTGGTGAAATCAATGGATATGCTGATTCTGTCATGCGACTGTGTTTTTGTCTAGTCTTGTTGAAAATAGTGCTCTCTGATGTTCTTTAAATTGACAGCCTGACGGAAGTGCTCCTCCTGAAGTCGCGGAAGGTATCCGTGCGTACTTGGATGAAGGTACCTCTTCGGCTGCGCCTGCGCCTTTGCGTTGTCCGACTCCTCCGGCTCCCGCGCGGAGCAGGAACGATCAGCGAGTGTTTAATTATATGAGGAACAAAATCACTGAACTTGAGTCGAAGCTGCGGAGAACTGACGTGGAGCTTGATCGTCTCAGGGCACGTTCCGCTGGGCCGTTCAATCAGCGCGAACGGTTTCTTCTTGACCAGATTGATCTGATATGTCGACAGCTGCAAGGTTTGTGCTCTAGCTGCTTCTCTTTGATTTCTTCATGCTTGCGTTGTTCTGCACCTTGACCCGTTAATTTGCAGTTGTTAATCCCGACTGGCAAGCCGAGAACGCTCGAGTGGACGAGCGCGTGGATAGCGAGGCCACCGGTAACTCGGTCGAGGCTCGCCAATTCTGGGTACATAAGGGAGAGGGCCGCATACTCGCGCGGATGCTGGATCGCACCTGGCGGGCTGCGTTCGTTCTTGAGGGTTGCAGGAAAGCACTCTGGCAGATCAACAAAGTGTTCTTCCCCCTTGATGAGCAGCCGGAAGGGTTGCCCGCGCTGTTGGAGAGGTTCCGCAGTAGCAGGGCGTTGAAGGTGGTCGTCTTCAACCAGCTTGTTGCCGGGGCCAACACGGCGTTTGCCTATGTTCGACTGCATCGACCTCATGTTCCCTTGGACAGAATACTTGATGGCTTGCCCAGGGATGTTGATTATGCTGAATCCCTTGAAGCCGCACGTCAGGTGATGCAACATGTCATGAATCATACAGAGCGACGTGTAGGGCCACTGGATGCGCCAAAGGAAGAGCCTGTCGACTAAGAAAAATTTTGTTGTATAATGTTAGCTTGTAACATGAATGTACGTATGCATGTGAATATGCTGATACGAGGTTAATCCCTAAGTATATGAAAACGTTGTGTCGTGAACTCATAACCCGTGTTGAGCAGCCCCCGAGTGTGTTGGGTGGCGGCCGAAGATTTTTGGGTGATGCCTGTTAGGCGCAGCCCCCGAGTGATTCGGGTGGCGGCCTAGGCTGACTGAGACCTGTGCAGCGCGAGCCCCCGAGTGCGTCGAGTGGCGGCCAAGGATTTTCGGGTGATGCCTGTATGGCGCAGCCCCCGAGTGGTTCGAGTGGCGGCTTAGGCTAACTTTAGACCTGTACAGCGCGAGCCCCCGAGTGCGTCGAGTGGCGGCCGAGGATTTTCGGGTGATGCCTGTATGGCGCAGCCCCCGAGTGGCTCGAGTGGCGGCCTAGGCTAACTTTAGACCTGTACAGCGCGAGCCCCCGAGTGCGTCGGGTGGCGGCCGAGGATTTTCGGGTGATGCCTGTATGGCGCAGCCCCCGAGTGGTTCGAGTGGCGGCTAGGCTAACTTTAGACCTGTACAGCGCGAGCCCCCGAGTGCGTCGAGTGGCGGCCGAGGATTTTCGGGTGATGCCTGTATGGCGCAGCCCCCGAGTGGCTCGAGTGGCGGCCTAGGCTAACTTTAGACCTGTACAGCGCGAGCCCCCGAGTGCGTCGGGTGGCGGCCGAGGATTTTCGGGTGATGCCTGTATGGCGCAGCCCCCGAGTGGTTCGAGTGGCGGCCTAGGCTAACTTTAGACCTGTACAGCGCGAGCCCCCGAGTGCGTCGGGTGGCGGCCGAGGATTTTCAGGTGATGCCTGTATGGCGCAGCCCCCGAGTGGTTCGAGTGGCGGCCTAGGCTAACTTTAGACCTGTACAGCGCGAGCCCCCGAGTGCGTCGGGTGGCGGCCGAGGATTTTCGGGTGATGCCTGTATGGCGCAGCCCCCGAGTGGTTCGAGTGGCGGCCTAGGCTACAAAGGAGAGGGTGACACAAAAATTTCTTTAATCATCTTTACTTATTCTCGCAAACAGGCCGCCTCATTAAAACCCTTCCAGTCCCCTTAGGTACCCTGGCGAGGGAAAGAGTGCGTAAGAAACCTGCTGCTACTTAGAGTTTACAGTGTAGGGTACATCAGGCGTAGAAGCGGCGTAGCTGTGCCACGTTCCACGGGTTACTGCAAACTGTTCCTGTGGCTTGGTCCTTCAGGCGATATGCTCCATTGCCGATTGCTTCTGTCACAATGTACGGGCCTTCCCATGGGGAGGCGAGCTTGTGCACTTTCTTCTGCTTGAGTCGAAGGACCAGGTCGCCTGGGACAAAAGCTCTCGGTCGCAGTCGTCGCCCGTGATAGTTGCGCAGGTCCTGCTGGTACACTGCTGTGCGGCTGAGGGCGATGTCGCGTGCTTCATCTAGAGTGTCCATGTCATCTTCTAGTGCCTCTTCTGCGTCGGACTCGTCGTAGGCCACGACTCGTGGAGCGTCAAACTTAATGTCACAGGGTAAGACTGCTTCTGCGCCGTACACCATAAAAAACGGTGTGTATTGGGTGGATCTATTCGGCGTGGTGCGTAGGCTCCATAGCACGCTTGGAAGTTCTTCTACCCAGGCTCCTGCAGCTCGTTTCAACGGCACTCGCAGACGCTTCTTTATCCCTTTGCTGACTAGGCCGTTGGCCTTTTCGACTTGTCCGTTAGACTGCGGGTGTGAGACGGATGCGTAGTTGAGCTTGATGCCTTGTTCCTCGCAGAAATCTCTGAACTCCTCGGCTGTAAAGTTCGTGCCGTTATCGGTGATGATACTGTGGGGCACGCCAAATCTGAAGACGATGGACCTGATGAAGTTGACTGCTGAAGTTGCGGTTGAACTTGTGATTGGCACCGCCTCGATCCACTTCGTGAATTTGTCGACTGCCACCAGGAGGTGCGTGTGCCCACCCGGGGAGGACTTCTTGAAGGGACCTACCATGTCGAGTCCCCACTGCGCGAACGGCCATGCAAGTGGGATGGTTTTCAATTCTGATGCGGGTGCGTGAGGTTTGTTGGCGAACTCTTGGCAGCCGACGCACCTTTTTACGAGCTCGACTGCGTCTTGCATTGCAGTGGGCCAGTAGAACCCTGCTCGCAAGGCCTTGGCAACCAGTGCTCGGACTGCTTGCATGATGCCCGCAGATTCCAGCGTGGATGTCGAGTAGAATAGCCTTGGCCGTCAGATGGATCAATGCACCTTTGGAGTACGCCTGAGATGCTTCGCTTGTAAAGCTCGCCCTTGATGATGGTGAAGCCCTTCGAGCGGCGGACAATGCGCTTGCTTCGACTGGGTTCTCTGGCAGCCGCTGATGCAGCATGTAGGCCAGATACGGGCTTGTCCATGTGGGTTCGACCAGCATGATCTCCATGGGCTCCTTCTCCGTGCTTTGCGGGTTGGCGGTCGTTGTTGTCGATGCAGGGGGTTCTGGCGGGGGCCGGACCCTGATAGAGCGCTGCGTGATGCACTCGAGGAAGACTCCGGGTGGAACCGGAGCTCGATCTGAGCCGAGGTTGGCGAGGATGTCGGCTTCTTCATTGCTTTCGCGGCCAATGTGTCGCAGTTCGCAGCCGTCGAATTGGCCTTCCAGCTGGTTGTACAGCTCCCTGTATGCTATCATATTGTCAGCGATGGCGTCGCATTGCTTCATTGTTTGCTGCACCACCAGGTAGGAGTCGCCATAGATCATGAGGCGAGTGGCGCCGCAGTTCTTGGCCATCCGCATGCCGTGGATCAGTGCCTCGTACTCCGCCTCAGTTGTTGGAGGGTGTTGGAAATTTCATCTGCAGCACGTACTTAAGCTTATCGCCTTTGGGTGATATGAGCACGACTCCCGCTCCGGCTGAGTTGAATTTCTTGGATCCATCGAAGTACATGGTCCATGCAGTCGATAAATCAGGCTCGTCTGGTAGCTGCGCTTCTATCCACTCTGTGGTGAACTCCGGGAGGACCTGAGCCTTGATTGCCTTCGGGTGCACGTACTTCAGCCCCCATGGCCCTAACTCGACAACCCACTTGGCGACTCGCCCTGTAGCGGATGGATTAGTGAGGATGTCTGATAGGGCGGAGGAGCTTACCACCGTTATCGGGTGCTCGGAGAAGTAGTGTACCACCTTCCTTGACGTCATGAAGACGGCGTATGCCAACTTCTGGTAGTGCGGGTACCTCTGCTTTGACTCTGTTAATACCTCGCTGAGGTAATACACGGGCCGTTGGACGGGATGAGCCCTTCCTTCTTCCTCCCGTTCGACTACGAGAACGGTACTGACCACTCTGTTCGTGGCCTGCCACGTAAAGGTACAGTGGTTCATTCTCCTGGGGTGCTACCAGTACTGGAGGGGTTGTCAGGGTCTTCTTCAGCCTGTCGAAGGCATCATGTGCTTCCTCCGTCCACTCGAATTTGTCGGCCTTTTTCATCAGCTGGTAGAAGGGCAGGGCTTTTCTCCCAGCTTACTTATGAATCGACTGAGTGCTGCGACTCTGCCGGCTAGACTTTGTACGTCATGAAGTTTTGTTGGTGCAGGCATGTCTAGTATATTTTGCACCTTTTCTGGATTTGCTTCGATTCCTCTCGCAGAGACAAGGTACCCCAGTAGCTCTCCGGCTGGGACGCCGAAAACGCACTTGTCTGGGTTCAACTTGATCTGGTACTTGTCGAGTGCCTCGAAGACCTTGCGGAGGTCGTCGATGAGGGTGTCCTCTTTGCGGGTGGTGATGACGATATCGTCGACGTAGACTTGGACTACCTTCCCGATAAGCTCCTTCAGGCAGGCTTGCATTGTACGCTGGTACGTGGCCCCAGCGTTTTTCAACCCGAAGGGCATCATGGTGTAGCAGAACACACCGTGTGGTGTGATAAACGCCGTCTTCTCTTGATCTTCGACTGCCATCTTGATCTGCTGGTAGCCTGAGTAGGCATCCAGGAAGGACAGACATGCGCAGCCCGCAGTCGAGTCGACGATCTGATCAATCCGCGGGAGCGGAAAGTGATCCTTGGGGCAACATTTGTTGATGGCGGTGAAGTCGACGCACATGCGGAGTTTCTTCGTCTTCTTCTTTTCCACCAGTACTGGGTTTGCTACCCACTCTGACTTCTTGATTTCTTTAATAAAACCGGCATGGAGCAGCCGGTCGATCTCCAAACTGATCGCGTCTCTCTTTGGACCCGAAAAGCGCCTCATGGTTTGCTTGACAGGTCTGGCGTCCTTGTGAACGTGTAATCGGTGCTCGGCGAGTTCTCTTGGTATGCCTGGCATATCAGAAGGTTGCCAGGCGAATATCTTCCAGTTTTCGCGCAGGAACTCGACGAGCGCGCTTTCCTATGCGCTGGTCAAGCTTGATGACACCCGGACCACCTTGTCAGCATCTGTCGGGTGTACCTGGTGGGCCCTGGTATCGTCGCTGGTGTTGAACGCCGAGTCCTTGGATGATTTCTTCTTTGGGGGGAAGAGGGTCTTGTCGTTGTCGACTGCCAGCATCTCGAGGTGATCTTCCATCCCAAAGAACTCAGAGATCCTGTTGAACTCGCGGTCGCAGCTGTCGGACCGGTCGAAAGTCGCCTCTCACCGTGATGACACCCTTGGGTCCAGGCATCTTGAGCATAAGGTAGGCGTAGTGGGGTATCGCCATGAACCTTGCAAAAGTTGGACGCCCGAGGATGGCGTGGTACTGTGATTTCCAGTCGACCACCTCGAAGTCGATTGCCTCCCTCCGGAAGTTGTCGGGTGTGCCGAAGATCACGTCGAGTGTGATTACTCCCATGGGCGTAACTGCTTGCCCTGGTACTATACCGTGAAAGGTATTAGATGACGGCGTCAGGTTGGAAAGTTGACCTGTTCATGCGCCTGAGGGTGTCAGCGAAAATAATGTTGATTCCGCTGCCTCCATCCATGAACACCTTTTTCAAGGTGTACTCCCCGATCTGAGCTTCGACTACCAGAGCGGCGTGCCCGGGGCGTGGTATTGCCGGCGGGTGATCAGCCCTGGAGAAGGTGATGTCTATCTCTGATCCTCTCAGGTACTCGGGTACTTGCGGGTGGGTTGGTGATTGCCTGAAAGACTTGGCGAGTAATGAGCTTCTGGGTCCTGTTGGAAGGACGCCCCTTCTGTATCATGTTCATCTGCCCGCGTGGTGCTGGGAACACGTTGGCAGGGTCCTGTTGCTGCGGTTGCTGCTGCTGCTGTTGCGGCTGCTGCGGTTGTTGCTGCGGGTAGTAAGCCAGTGCTGCTTGCGCTGGGTTGGCGAGTGGACTGGTTGTCCCGCGGGTCGGGTGCTTGAAGAACCTGCTGCCCGTCCGTAGCAAGTACGCGCGTGAAGGCCCTGGCCAACCGTTGCGCCTTCTTGCAGTCCTTCAACAGGTGTCGGGATCCCCACTTGCCTGTTTCCGGGTCCTTGAACATATGGTGCCTGCAGGGTTGCTGTAGCTCTTCCTCATCCGTGAGTATGCGTCTGCGCCACTCGCGCTTGCGACTTCCATCTCCGCGGTAGCCGCTGCCACCACCTTGGCTGTATCCTCTATCATTGCCACCGCCTTGGCTATATCCCCTATCACTGCCACCGCCTTGGCTATATCCTCTATCATTCTCACGGGGGTTTCGAATCCCGCCGCTACTAACTCTATTGAGTCATGGCCGATAAAGCGTGGTTTTCTTTTTCAGTCGACCCTCTCGCCAGTTGCTGGGTTGGGGATCTGGCATTGAGTCGCGGACGGAGTCCTTCTCCATCTGCCCATTGGTTGGCGATCTGCATGAGGTCTATCATATTCTTCGGCCTGAGCCTACCAAGTTCTTCGCGAAGATCACGACGGGTGAGGCCGTAGATGAATGCATCCATGACTCTGTCCTCCGAGGTGGCTCCATCCATGGTGTTGCGGAGCAGGGTCCACCGTTGGATGTACGAACGGAGTCGCTCCTCATGGCCCTGCTTTGCAAGCTTGGAGCTCGATGAGGGTGGTTGGCCTGGCGTAAGTTCCCAGGAAACCTTTATGAATGCAGGTCCTGAATTCCTCCCAAGTCCTGAAGGCATCCTTCGGCTGCGTGTTGAGCCACCCGCGGGCGGACCCCGTGAGCATCAGCTGGATGTACTGCATGGCGGTAGTCGAATTAACCACCTTGGCAACTGCATGCGATAAGGTAGTCGTCCAGCCAATCCTGCGGGTGCTGCTTTCCGTCGTACTTTGGTGTTTCCGCCGTCAGCTTGAAGCCTTTGGGCATCTTCGTGTTGCGAATATTTATACTGAAACACGGGGCTCCACGTGGCTCGTGGTCTTCATCATCGTCAAATAGTCCTGCTTCTCGCAGTCGACGGGCACGGTCTATCCTTCTCTGTGTGACGACGTTGCGGCCATCCTCGCCGGGCTGCAGTTGTCGCAGTCGAATCGGTTCCCGATCTGCCGCTGGTGCGACTCCACGGTCACGACGTCCTCGTTCCTCGTACATCCCTTCGACTGGTTCTCCTCTTGCCAGGACTTCCTCGACTTGCCTCAAGGCTTGGATCTGCTGCCTGTGTACGCGGGCGTTGGCGCTTCCTTCCGGCGGCTGCATGACCCGCAAATAGGTCTCGACTCCCATAAGCGCAGAGGCGGGTGTTCTGGGGATGGGTATTCCGTCCTCGTCTTCCAAGAAAGATGACTCCAAGTTGCGGGTGAGGTGGATGCGATCGGCCTCGTGCACCCGCGGCATGCGTGTTCTGTGCCTTCCTCCTTGATCGACTTCTTCTGATCCAGACAGGAACGAGAGCGCTGCCCTCCTGGCACTCGACTCGTCGGCTAGCTCCTTGCGCCGGGCCAACTCGGCTTTATCTTGTTTGATTCGTTCGGCTTCCTTCCAGAGCAAGTACTGGACCGCCTGTCGATCTTCCTGTGGATCTTCCGGGGCAGGAAACGTGCCATCGTCCACATGCTTCTGTGCCCTAATCGCTAGCTCCCGGGTGATGGTGAGTTTCGTCACCTTGTCTTGCAGGGTGACTTCCATGGGGTACACGGGTGCTGATGGACCGACCATGTAGACTTGCGCGGGGTAGACCCGTCGAGTGGGGCTGATGCTCCCTGTTGTGCTTCCTTCATCTGAGCTGTATTCGTTGTCAAAGATCACAGCAACGTGGTGGGTACCACGGTCGCTGCTACTGGCGGCTGCCCGATGAGTAGATGCGATCGGCGCAACCGAAGCTGGTGCGGATCTTGGCTGGCGCCCGAACAGGTAGGTCGGAGTAGACTTGACTCGCCCCGTGGCTGCAGCAGATGCGTTTTTCTTGGCAACCGCAGATGCGATCGCCGCAGTCGAAGTTGATGTAGTCGAAGTAGACGCAGTCGCCTTGATCGCGGTAGATGCGATCTTCGCGGCGGGTAAAGCCATGGTCGGCGCAGTTGATGTAGACGCAGATGTCGATGTAGATGCGATCTCCGTAATCTTCACGGCGGGTGAGGTTGCGATCGGTGCAGCCGCCATGGATGCAGGTGCCTCCATTGAGCGCAGGGCAGCCTGCGTAGGGCGGAGGGTTCCGCGACTGTCCACCAGATAACGCAAACTACCAAAGGTAATCCACGTGCTCTGTTGGAATCCGGCGTAGGCCGAAAGATCCGCCGGCGAGTGCTCGACGTACTCGAGGAAGCCGGTGTAGATCGACTCCCTCGCGCTGATGGCGTTGTTGGTTGCGGATGAGGCCGGCATGAATCACGACTCCAGCGATCTGTTCTTTCCCACAGACGGCGCCAATTGACGAGCTTGTGGCCTCGGCAAATCCCTGGGTCGAGTACCCCGGGTTTGATTGAGGGAGAAAGAGAGATCAGGCATGGTGAACACGACGGCTAACAGGGGGCGATTTTACCCAGGTTCGGCCCCTCGAGGTTGAGGTAAAGACCTACTCCTGCTTGTCTGGAATTATCGATTGGTGGCTACAATGCGATGTTTCAATGATTCGATTCCTAGACGGCGCACCCCTCCCGGCCTTTATACTACTACAGGCCGGGTCCTCGGGTGGACGGTGGCGATTGCACGTACAAGATATGGAAAACCTCCTCACCGACTAATGTCGACTACTTGTTGTATACGGAATCCTTCTTGGGCTTCGCTGGGCCTTCCTTGGCGTGACCCAAGTACCATCATCACCGTGGGTGACCCGAAAGGTAGCCCCACGACANACGAGCTTGTGGCTCGGCAAATCCCTGGGTCGAGTACCCCGGGTTGATTGAGGGAGAAAGAGAGAGATCAGGCTGGTGAACACGACGGCTAACAGGGGGCGATTTACCCAGGTTCGGCCCCTCGAGTTGAGGTAAAGACCTACTCCTGCTTGTCTGGAATTATGGATTGGTGGCTACAATGCGGTGTTCAATGATTCGATGCCCTAGACGGCGCACCCTCCCGGCCTTTATACTACAGGCCGGGTCTCGGGTGGACGGTGCGATTGCACGTACAAGATATGGAAACCTCCTCACCGACCTAATGTCGACTACTTGTTGCATACGGAATCCTTCTTGGGCTTCGCTGGGCCTTCCTTGGCGTGACCCAAGTACCATCACCGTGGGTGACCCGAAAGGTAGCCCCACGACAGTAGCCCCCGAGTGCTCAGTCGAATCGCAGAGTCGGGTGGAGGACTCCCCCCTTCAGGGCACGCCACATGGAATCGTTGATGAAGATTGCTTCGAGTGAGCTTGTCTTGATTCTTCGGGTGCGCCGTCTTGATTTTTCGGAGTCGCAGCATTTCGACTGCTTTTCTTCATAATCATCGGGTGCGCGAACAGCGCTCCCGATGGAGTAGCCCCCGAGATTAAGCTGAATTGCTTGCAATTGAGGTTAAACTCAATTTTTCCTCAGTCGAAAAGCCCGCTCCCGATGGGAGTAAACAGATGACTCGAACTTGTCCGAGTCGAAACTGTCCAGGCTCGACTTACTCTTTCACTCAGCCTTGACGGCCTACTAACTTGTCATAAAATCAGCTTTAAAAAAGCTTACTTCGTGTTATTCCACTCGAACGTTTAATTCGAACGTACTTGTTTCAGTCGAATGACTGTCGAATGCTCAGCCAATTGCTTGGCTTACTTGACACACTTCATGATGACGTCAGGGATGACGCTTTTGATGACATGACTCGACACGCTCTGCGCCCGACGAGACGTGACGATGGTGGGCCCGCTGTCACAGCGGCGACCGCTGAATATGGACCGTTGGGCGCGAAAACGCCGCGGCGTGATGATGACGCCTCGGTTCTCGTGCGTAGTGGAGCACGACGGGGTGTCCGTTCGCGCGACACGTGGGCGGCTGGATTCTTGCGGCGCGATGCAGTTGCACGATGGACGGCCGTGATGAACTGCCCGCGGTATATGTTTTTCACCGCGGTGCAGAGGCAGTTCACGCATCCTCATTCTCCTCCATCTCGCCGCCAGTTCTTGCCTCCCTTGTTCCTCGCAAAAAGCTTCCAACAAGTTCTCCCCTTTCCTCCGGCGACATGGGCCACAAGAGGAGCAAGGGTACTGAGAGCTCCTCCGCCGCCGCCGGCGACGACGCCGGGATGAAAAAGGTGGAGGGCGACTGGAGCAAGTCCTCCGTCAAAGCGGCGGAGCTCGACAGCCTCCGCCAGCAGGGGCTGCTGCCACCGGAGGCCGTGGCGACGACGCGGTGCGCCCGGTAAGGATTCCGTCCCTGCTCCCGCAGTGGGAACGCGTCTGCTTCGTGGAGTTCCTTCCGCGGGGATTCGGGTTCCCCTTGCACGATTTTGTCCGTGGGCTCTTGTACGCCTATGGGATTCAGATCCATGATCTGACTCCCAACAGCGTCTTGAGCATCACGAGCTTTATCGTGCTCTGCGAGTGTTTCTGGGGA
>QRDG01000529.1:2010209-2045114 GCA_012064385.1 Puccinellia tenuiflora
ACGGCGATGAAGAGAGTCCTCCCCTGCCTACTCGCGTAGCGAGGAAGTGGAGGAGGAAGAAGAGGAGGACGGCTCCCCCGCGAAGCGGCGTAAGCAGAAGAACGTCGACTTCAGCGGCGACGTCTCCCTTGAAGGAGGCGGCAGAGGAGAGAGGACTCTAGCGGATCTTCTTCGCCGAAGGAGCGGTGAACCCGCTGTAGCGACTCCGCTGACTCCGCGCCTCCCGCGGGGTTTGGGAGGATGCCGTCTCCTTCATGAGCAGCAATGGTGAAGATGCTGACAGGTAAGCTTTCTGCGACTGAACCTTTCTGATTCGTTCTTCTTTCTGTTCCTTGGGTGTTTTCTGAATCTTTTGTAAGCAGCCATCAAGGTGGTAATGTCCATGCTTCGCCTCGTGGAGGAACACCAGTCTGCTGCCCCGGAGCATGCGACTGGTACAACTGAAGAGGCGCCACAGGCGAACAATCCTCCGGTGCTGGACCCTTCGACGGCCACCCGGCCGGATGGTGCCGCTGATGCGACTGCCGTGGATGCTGATCTGATCCAGCATGTAAGTATCTTCTTTCTTATCTTGCAAATTCTTGTATCGGGTGCGCGAACAGCGCTCCCGATGGGAGTAGCCCCCGAAGATGTGCGTGACTAGAATAGTCGGGTACAGATTTATACTTCTTTTTCCGCAGCCCGTCTATCGTCAGCAGATGGAAACGGCCACCCGCTTCATTCGTCTGGAGCAGGAGGCTAGTCAACTTCGTGCTGCGCTTGAGCAGTCGAGGAGTAAGTATCCCTTGTCGAGTCTTTTGAACTTTCTTCGACTGTCTGCAATTCTGATCTTTTGCTCGGGTGTTCTGCAGAAGACAACCAAGGCTTGGCGAAGCGGGTCCAGCAACTGGAGAAGTCGCTTGAGACCCAGACTGAGGCAGAAAAGGTTCAGGTCGAACGCCTGATTAGCATTGCCACGGCCATTGGTGGTAAGTTCTCGGCTGATAAAGCCTACTTTTGCCTTTGTTGCCTGCAGGTAACCTTACTATTCGCGTTATTTCTGTGTAGGTGTTGGTGGTGGTCTCCCCCTGAAGGGACGTCCAGCGCGAATACCACCTTGTCGGCGGCAGTCGACCTCTGCAACCGGGTTTGCGCGTGCGCCGCGGACGCTGTGAAGAAGTCCTCGAGCGCCCTGGCCAACATCTATGAAGGTGTTTTCCCTGGTCAGGCCGCGCCTAAGGAGGCTGACAAGCTGGCGGCTCCATTTGCTGAGGCGAATGTGATGGCCAACTACACCCGCACCCAGACGGTACGCGGCTCCGAGCTCACCTTCCGTCTGTTACTCGGTCATGGGATCTCGGGTGACTTTGAGGCGGCTGTGAGCGACTTCCCTCGAAGGCCCGATGGAAAGTCCAAGTCCCTGACCAGCGTCAAGGACAAGGCGACTCAGTTAGCTAAAAAAGCTGATTGACACCTTGAGAGGAAGCTTGCAGAGTCACCGCCAAAAAGGGCCGCGCACCGTCGGGTTCTGCCATGTAGAGTTGTAGTAGGGGTCTTCTTTTGTCTTTTGTAATGAAACTTGGTGAAATCAATGGATATGCTGATTCTGTCATGCGACTGTGTTGTTGTCTAGTCTTGTTGAGAATAGTGCTCTCTGATGTTCTTTAAATTGACAGCCTGACGGAAGCGCTCCTCCTGAAGTCGCGGAAGATATCCGTGCGTACTGGGATGAGGGCACCTCTTCGGCTGCGCCTGCGTCTTCGCGTTGTCCGACTCCTCCGGCTCCCGCGCGGAGCAGGAACGATCAGCGAGTGTTTAATTATATGAGGAGCAAGATCACTGAACTTGAGTCGAAGCTGCGGAGAACTGAAGTGGAGCTTGATCGTCTCAGGGCACGTTCCGCTGGGCCGTTCAATCAGCGCGAACGGTTCCTTCTTGACCAGATTGATCTGATATGTCGACAGCTGCAAGGTTTGTGCTCTAGCTGCTTCTCTTTGATTTCTTCATGCTTGTGTTGTTCTGCACCTTGACCCGTTAATTTGCAGTTGTTAATCCCGACTGGCAAGCCGAGAACGCTCGAGTGGACGAGCGCGTGGATAGCGAGGCCACCGGTAACTCGGTCGAAGCTCGCCAATTCTGGGTACATAAGGGAGAGGGCCGCATACTCGCGCGGATGCTGGATCGCACCTGGCGAGCTGCGTTCGTTCTTGAAGGTTGCAGGAAAGCACTCTGGCAGATCAACAAAGTGTTCTTCCCCCTTGATGAGCAGCCGGAAGGGTTGCCCGCGCTGTTGGAGAGGTTCCGCAGTAGCAGGAATTTGAAGGGGGTCGTCCTCGGTCAGCTTGTTGCCGGGGCCAACACAGCGTTTGCCTATGTTCGACTGCATCGACCTCATGTTCCCTTGGACAGAATACTTGATGGTTGCCTAGGGATGTTGATTATGCTGAATCCCTTGAGCTGCACGTCAGGTGATGCGACAGGTTCTGAATCATACAGAGCGGCGTGTAGGGCCACTGGATGCGCCAAAGGAAGAGCCTGTCGACTAAGAAAAATTTTGTTGTATAATGTTAGCTTGTAACATGAATATATGCATGTAAATATGCTGATACGGGGTTAATCCCTAAGTATATGAAAACGTTGTGTCGTGAACTCATAACCCGTGTAGCAGCCCCCGAGTGAGTGTGTGGGTGGCGGCTGAAGATTTTTGGTGATGCCTGTTAGGCGCAGCCCCCGAGTGATTCGGGTGGCGGCCTAGGCTGACTGAGACCTGTGCAGCGCGAGCCCCCGAGTGCGTCGAGTGGCGGCCGAGGATTTTGGGTGATGCCTGTTAGGCGCAGCCCCCGAGTGATTCGGTGGCGGCCTAGGCTGACTGAGACCTGCAGCGCGAGCCCCCGAGTGCGTCGAGTGGCGGCCGAGGATTTTGGGTGATGCCTGTAGGCGCAGCCCCCGAGTGGTTCGAGTGGCGGCCTAGGCTAACTTTAGACCTGTACAGCGCGAGCCCCCGAGTGCGTCGGGTGGCGGCCGAGGATTTTCGGGTGATGCCTGTATGACGCAGCCCCCGAGTGGTTCGAGTGGCGGCCTAGGCTGACTGAGACCTGTGCAGGCGCGAGCCCCGAGTGCGTCGAGGTGGCGGCCGAGGATTTTCGGGTGATGCCTGTATGGCGCAGCCCCCGAGTGGTTCGAGTGGCAGCCTAGGCTGACTTTAGACCTGTACAGCGCGAGCCCCCGAGTGCGTCGGGTGGCGGCCGAGGATTTTCGGGTGATGCCTGTATGGCGCAGCCCCGAGTGGTTCGAGTGGCGGCCTAGGCTGACTTTAGACCTGTACAGCGCGAGCCCCCGAGTGCGTCGGAGTGGCGGCCGAGGATTTTCGGGTGATGCCTGTATGGCGCAGCCCCCGAGTGGTTCGAGTGGCGGCCTAGGCTACTTTAGACCTGTACAGCGCGAGCCCCCGAGTGCGTCGAGGTGGCGGCCGAGGATTTTCGGGTGATGCCTGTAGGGCGCAGCCCCCGAGTGATTCGAGTGGCGGCCTAGGCTAACTTTAGACCTGTACAGCGCGAGCCCCCGAGTGCGTCGGGTGGCGGCCGAGGATTTTGGGTGATGCCTGTATGCGCAGCCCCCGAGTGGTTCGAGTGGCGGCCTAGGTTAAAAGGAGAGGGTGACACAAAATTTCTTTAATCATCTTTATTTATTCTCGCAAACAGGCCGCCTCATTAAAACCCTTCCAGTCCCCTTAGGTACCCTGGCGAGGGAAAGAGTGCGTAAGAAACCTGCTGCTACTTTGAGTTTACAGTGTAGGGTACATCAGGCGTAGAAGCGGCGTAGCTGTGCCACGTTCCACGGGTTACTGCAAACTGTTCCTGTGGCTTGGTCCTTCAGGCGATATGCTCCATTGCCGATTGCTTCTGTCACAATGTACGGGCCTTCCCATGGGAGGCGAGCTTGTGCACTTTCTTCTGCTTGAGTCGAAGGACCAGGTCGCCTGGGACAAAAGCTCTTGGTCGCAGTCGTCGCCCGTGATAGTTGCGCAGGTCCTGCTGGTACACTGCTGTGCGGCTGAGGGCGATGTCGCGTGCTTCATCTAGAGTGTCCATGTCATCTTCTAGTGCCTCTTCTGCGTCGGACTCGTCGTAAGGCCACGACCCGTGGAGCGTCAAACTTAATGTCACAGGGTAAGACTGCTTCTGCGCCGTACACCATAAAAAACGGTGTGTATTGGGTGGATCTGTTCGGCGTGGTGCGTAGGCTCCATAGCACGCTTGGAAGTTCTTCTACCCAGGCTCCTGCAGCTCGTTTCAACGGCACTCGCAGACGCTTCTTTATCCCTTTGCTGACTAGGCCGTTGGCCTTTTCGACTTGTCCGTTAGACTGCGGGTGTGAGACGGATGCGTAGTTGAGCTTGATGCCTTGTTCCTCGCAGAAATCTCTGAACTCCTCGGCTGTAAAGTTCGTGCCGTTATCGGTGATGATACTGTGGGGCACGCCAAATCTGAAGACGATGGACCTGATGAAGTTGACTGCTGAAGTTGCGGTTGAACTTGTGATTGGCACCGCCTCGATCCACTTCGTGAATTTGTCGACTGCCACCAGGAGGTGCGTGTGCCCACCCGGGGAGGACTTCTTGAAGGGACCTACCATGTCGAGTCCCCACTGCGCGAACGGCCATGCAAGTGGGATGGTTTTCAATTCTGATGCGGGTGCGTGAGGTTTGTTGGCGAACTCTTGGCAGCCGACGCACCTTTTTACGAGCTCGACTGCGTCTTGCATTGCAGTGGGCCAGTAGAACCCTGCTCGCAAGGCCTTGGCAACCAGTGCTCGACTGCTTGCATGATGCCCGCAGATTCCGGCGTGGATGTCGAGTAGAATAGCTTGGCCGTCCGATGGATCAATGCACCTTTGGAGTACGCCTGAGATGCTTCGCTTGTAAAGCTCGCCCTTGATGATGGTGAAGCCCTTCGAGCGGCGGACAATGCGCCTTTGCTTCGACTGGGTTCTCTGGCAGCCGCTGATGCAGCATGTAGGCCAGATACGGGCTTGTCCATGTGGGTTCGACCAGCATGATTTCCATGGGTTCCTTCTCCGTGCTTTGCGGGTTGGCGGTCGTTGTTGTCGATGCAGAGGGTTCTGGCGGGGGCCGGACCCTGATAGAGCGCTGCGTGATGCACTCGAGGAAGACTCCGGGTGGAACCGGAGCTCGATCTGAGCCGAGGTTGGCGAGGATGTCGGCTTCTTCATTGCTTTCGCGGCCGATGTGTCGCAGTTCGCAGCCGTCGAATTGGCCTTCCAGCTGGTTGTACAGCTCCCTGTATGCTATCATGTTGTCAGCGATGGCGTCGCATTGCTTCATTGTTTGCTGCACCACCAGGTAGGAGTCGCCATAGATCATGAGGCGAGTGGCGCCGCAGTTCTTGGCCATCCGCATGCCGTGGATCAGTGCCTCGTACTCCGCCTCATTGTTGGAGGGTGTTGGAAATTTCATCTGCAGCACGTACTTAAGCTTATCGCCTTTGGGTGATATGAGCACGACTCCCGCTCCGGCTGAGTTGAATTTCTTGGATCCATCAAAGTACATGGTCCATGCAGTCGATAAATCAGGCTCGTCTGGTAGCTGCGCTTCTATCCACTCTGTGGTGAACTCCGGGAGGACCTGAGCCTTGATTGCCTTCGGGTGCACGTACTTCAGCCCCCATGGCCCTAATTCGACAACCCATTTGGCGACTCGCCCTGTCGCGGATGGATTAGTGAGGATGTATGATAGGGCGGAGGAGCTTACCACCGTTATCGGGTGCTCGGAGAAGTAGTGTACCACCTTCCTTGACGTCATGAAGACGGCGTATGCCAACTTCTGATAGTGCGGGTATCTCTGCTTTGACTCTGTTAATACCTCGCTGAGGTAATACACGGGCCGTTGGACGGTATGGGCCCTTCCTTCTTCCTCCCGTTCGACTACGAGAACGGTACTGACCACTCTGTTCGTGGCCGCCACGTAAAGGTACAGTGGTTCATTCTCCTGGGGTGCTACCAGTACTGGAGGGGTTGTCAGGGTCTTCTTCAGCCTGTCGAAGGCATCCTGTGCTTCCTCCGTCCACTCGAATTTGTCGGCCTTTTTCATCAGCTGGTAGAAGGGCAGGGCCTTTTCTCCCAGCTTACTTATGAATCGACTGAGTGCTGCGACTCTGCCGGCTAGACTTTGTACGTCATGAAGTTTTGTTGGTGCAGGCATGTCTAGTATATTTTGCACCTTTTCTGGATTTGCTTCGATTCCTCTCGCAGAGACAAGGTACCCCAGTAGCTCTCCGGCTGGGACGCCGAAAACGCACTTGTCTGGGTTCAACTTGATCTGGTACTTGTCGAGTGCCTCGAAGACCTTGCGGAGGTCGTCGATGAGGGTGTCCTCTTTGCGGGTGGTGATGACGATATCGTCGACGTAGACTTGGACTACCTTCCCGATAAGCTCCTTCAGGCAGGCTTGCATTGTACGCTGGTACGTGGCCCCAGCGTTTTTCAACCCGAAGGGCATCATGGTGTAGCAGAACACACCGTGTGGTGTGATAAACGCCGTCTTCTCTTGGTCTTCGACTGCCATCTTGATCTGCTGGTAGCCTGAGTAGGCATCCAGGAAGGACAGACGTGCGCAGCCCGCAGTCGAGTCGACGATCTGATCAATCCGCGGAGCGGAAAGTGATCCTTGGGGCAACATTTGTTGATGGCGGTGAAGTCGACGCACATGCGGAGTTTCTTCGTCTTCTTTTTTTCACCAGTACTGGGTTTGCTACCCACTCTGACTTCTTGATTTCTTTAATAAAACCGGCATGGAGCAGCCGGTCGATCTCCAAACTGATCGCGTCTCTCTTTGGACCCGAAAAGCGCCTCATGGTTTGCTTGACAGGTCTGGCGTCCTTGTGAACGTGTAATCGGTGCTCGGCGAGTTCTCTTGGTATGCCTGGCATATCCGAAGGTTGCCAGGCGAATATCTTCCAGTTTTCGCGCAGGAACTCGACGAGCGCGCTTTCCTATGCGCTGGTCAAGCTTGATGACACCCGGACCACCTTGTCAGCATCTGTCGGTGTACCTGGTGGGCCCTGGTATCGTCGCTGGTGTTGAACGCCGAGTCCTTGGATGATTTCTTCTTTGGGGGGAAGAGGGTCTTGTCGTTGTCGACTGCCAGCATCTCCAGGTGATCTTCCATCCCGAAGAACTCAGAGATCCTGTTGAACTCGCGGTCGCAGCTGTCGGACCGGTCGAAGTCGCCTCTCACCGTGATGACACCCTTGGGTCCAGGCATCTTGAGCATAAGGTAGGCGTAGTGGGGTATCGCCATGAACCTTGCAAAAGTTGGACGCCCGAGGATGGCGTGGTACTGTGATTTCCAGTCGACCACCTCGAAGTCGATTGCCTCCCTCCGAAAGTTGTCGGGTGTGCCGAAGATCACGTCGAGTGTGATTACTCCCATGGGCGTAACTGCTTGCCCTGGTACTATACCGTGAAAGGTATTAGATGACGGCGTCAGGTTGGAAGTTGACCTGTTCATGCGCCTGAGGGTGTCAACGAAAATAATGTTGATTCCGCTGCCTCCATCCATGAACACCTTTTTCAAGGTGTACTCCCCGATCTGAGCTTCGACTACCAGAGCGGCGTGCCCGGGGCGTGGTATTGCCGGCGGGTGATCAGCCCTGGAGAAGGTGATGTCTATCTCTGATCCTCTCAGGTACTCGGGTACTGCGGGTGGGTTGGTGATTGCCTGAAAGACTTGGCGAGTAATGAGCTTCTGGGTCCTGTTGGAAGGACGCCCCTTCTGTATCATGTTCATCTGCCCGCGTGGTGCTGGGAACACGTGGCAGGGTCCTGTTGCTGCGGCTGCTGCTGCTGCTGTTGCGGCTGCTGCGGTTGTTGCTGCGGGTAGTAAGCCAGTGCTGCTTGCGCTGGGTTGGCGAGTGGAGGAGCTGGTGGTGCGTTGATTGCCAGCTGTCCCGCGACTGGTTGTCCCGCGGGTGATGCTTGATGAACCTGCTGCCCGTCCGTAGCAAGTACGCGCGTGAAGGCTCTGGCCAACCGTTGCGCCTTCTTGCAGTCCTTCAACAGGTGTCGGGATCCCCACTTGCCTGTTTCCGGATCCTTGAACATATGGTGCCTGCAGGGTTGCTGTAGCTCTTCCTCATCCGTGAGTATGCGTCTGCGCCACTCGCGCTTGCGACTTCCATCTCCGCGGTAGCCGCTGCCACCACCTTGGTTGTATCCTCTATCATTGCCACCGCCTTGGCTATATCCCCTATCACTGCCACCGCCTTGGCTATATCCTCTATCATTCTCACGGGGGGTTTCGAATCCCGCCGCTACTAACTCTATTGAGTCATGGCCGATAAAGCGTGGTTTCTTCTTCAGTCGACCCTCTCGCCAGTTGCTGGGTTGGGGATCTGGCATTGAGTCGCGGACGGAGTCTTCTCCATCTGCCCATTGGTTGGCGATCTGCATAAGGTCTATCATATTCTTCGGCCTGAGCCTACCAAGTTCTTCGCGAAGGTCGCGGCGGGTGAGGCCGTAGATGAATGCATCCATGACTCTGTCCTCTGAGGTGGCTCCATCCATGGTGTTGCGGAGCAGGGTCCACCGCTGGATGTACGAACGGAGTCGCTCATCATGGCCCTGCTTGCAAGCTTGGAGCTCGATGAGGGTGATTGGCCTGGCGTAAGTTCCCAGGAAACCTTTTATGAATGCAGTCCTGAATTCCTCCCAAGTCCTGAAGGCATCCTTCGGCTGCGTGTTGAGCCACCCGCGGGCGGACCCCGTGAGCATCAGCTGGATGTACTGCATGGCGGTAGTCGAATTACCACCTTGGCAGCTGCATGCGATGAGGTAGTCGTCCAGCCAATCCTGCGGGTGCTGCTTTCCGTCGTACTTTTGTGTCTCCGCCGTCAGCTTGAAACCTTTGGGCATCTTCGCGTCGCGAATATTTATACTGAAACACGGGGCTCCACGTGGCTCGTGGTCTTCATCATCGTCGAGCAGTCCTGCTTCTCGCAGTCGACGGGCACGGTCTATCCTTCTCTGTGTGACGACGTTGCGGCCGTCCTCGCCGGGCTGCAGTTGTCGCAGTCAAATCGGTTCCCGATTTGCCGCTGGTGCGACTCCACGGTCACGACGTTCTCGTTCCTCGTACATCCCTTCGACTGGTTCTCCCCTTGACAAGGCTTCATCGACTTGCCTCAAGGCTTGGATCTGCTGCCTGTGTACGCGGGCGTTGGCGCTTCCTTCCGGCGGCTGCATAACCCGCAAATAGGTCTCGACTCCCATAAGCGCAGAGGCGGGTGTTCTGGGGATGGGTATTCCGTCCTCGTCTTCCAAGAAAGATGACTCCAAGTTGCGGGTGAGGTGGATGCGATCGGCCTCGTGCACCCGTGGCATGCGAGTTCTGTGCCTTCCTCCTTGATCGACTTCTTCTGATCCAGACAGGAACGAGAGCGCTGCCCTCCTGGCACTCGACTCGTCGGCTAGCTCCTTGCGCCGGGCCAACTCGGCTTTATCCTGTTTGATTCGTTCGGCTTCCTTCCAGAGCAAGTACTGGACCGCCTGTCGATCTTCCTGTGGATCTTCCGGGGCAGGAAACGTGCCATCGTCCACGTGCTTCTGTGCCCTAATCGCCAGCTCCCGGGTGATGGTGAGTTTCGTCACCTTGTCTTGCAGGGTGACTTCCATGGGGTACACGGGTGCTGATGGACCGACCATGTAGACTTGCGCGGGGTAGACCCGTCGAGTGGGGCTGATGCTCCCTGTTGTGCTTCCTTCATCTGAGCTGTACTCGTTGTCGAAGATCACAGCAACGTGGTGGGTACCACGGTCGCTGCTACTGGCGGCTGCCCGATGAGTAGATGCGATCGGCGCAACCGAAGCTGGTGCGGATCTTGGCTGGCGCCCGAACAGGTAGGTCGGAGTAGACTTGACTCGCCCCGTGGCCGCAGCAGATGCGTTTTTCTTGGCAACCGCAGATGCGATCGCCGCAGTCGAAGTTGATGTAGTCGAAGTAGACGCAGTCGCCTTGACCGCGGTAGATGCGATCTTAGCGGCGGGTGAAGCCATGGTCGGCGCAGTTGATGTAGACGCAGATGTCGATGTAGATGCGATCTCCGTAATCTTCACGGCGGGTGAGGTTGCGATCGGTGCAGCCGCCATGGATGCAGGCGCCTCCATTGAGCGCAGGGCAGCCTGCGTAGGGCGGAGGGTTCCGCGACTGTCCACCAGATAACGCAAACTACCAAAGGTAATCCACGTGCTCTGTTGAAATCCGGCGTAGGCCGAAAGATCCGCCGGCGAGTGCTCGACGTACTCGAGGAAGCCGGTGTAGATCGACTCCCTCGCGCTGATGGCGTTGTTGGTTGCGGATGAGGCCGGCATGATCACGACTCCAGCGATCTGTTCTTTCCCACAGACGGCGCCAATTGACGAGCTTGTGACTCGGCAAATCCCAAGGTCGAATACCCCGGGTTGATTGAAGGAGAAAGAGAGAGATCAGGCTGGTGGACACGACGGCTAACAGGGGGCGATTTACCCAGGTTCGGCCCCTCGAGTTGAGGTAAAGACCTACTCCTGCTTGTCTGGAATTATCGATTGGTGGCTACAATGCGATGTTCAATGATTCGATGCCCTAGACGGCGCACCCTCCCGGCCTTTATACTACAGGCCGGGTCTCGGGTGGACGGTGCGGATTGCATGTACAAGATATGGAAACCTCCTCACCGACCCAATGTCGACTACTTGTTGTATACGGAATCCTTCTTGGGCTTCGCTGGGCCGGCCTTGGCGTGACCCAAGTACCATCACCGTGGGTGACCCGAAAGGTAGCCCCACGACACTAGTTTTACAATCTTTGTAAGATATGAGACTAATCTACTTCTGCCGTGCAAGTTGTGGGGACCAAAAATGTATATATACCTCGCAGAGAGGTTACACGTGAATCCTGAGCTTGAACGGTCATCTTTAGTATCGTAGAACATTTTGATCAGCCCACTCACCCCTCTTGAAGTGTACCATTCCCGCCGCATCCTCCAGCCAAACCAAACCAAACCAGCATGCGCCCGTACATCCCCAAGACAACCTTCGCCTTCTGCCACTCCCTCCTCTCCTCCCGCTTCCGTCCATCCGCCGCCTCCCCCGCCGCGCCGCTCCTCCCCGTCCAGGCCCTCCTCACCACGGCCGGCCTCTCCCCGCACCACCCGGAGCTCTCCCTCGTCTCGCTCAACTCCCTCCTCCGCGTCCTCTCCCGCGGCGCCTCCTCGCCGGCCCACCCGCTCCTCGCCCTCCGCCTTCTCCTCCTCATGCTCTCCCCCTCCTCGCCGCTTCCCTCCCCTGACCACCTCTCCTTCCCCTTCGCCCTCTCCGCCGCCGCCGCGGCCCCCGTCTCCCCGTCCCCCGGGCCGCAGCTCCACGCGTTACTCGTCAAGAACGCACTCTTCCCCTCCGACCACTACGTCACCACCGCGCTGCTCCAGCTCCACGCGCCCCGCCCGGACGACGCGCGGAGGGTGTTCGACGAATTGCCGAGGCGGGAGGCCATCCACTACGACCTGGTGATCGGGGCGTACGCGCGCGCTGGGATGGCCGCCGAGGGGCTGGCGCTGTTCAGGGCCATGTTCGTTGACGGGGTGACCCCGGACGCCGTCGTGCTCACGACAGCAATCGCGGCGTGCGCCCAGTCCGGCGCGCTAGAAAGCGGGGAGTGGGTGCACCGGTACGTGGAGCACAACGCGCCTGGGCTGCTCGCGGACGCGTTCGTCGGGTCGGCGCTGGTGAGCATGTACGCCAAGTGCGGCTGCCTGCACGAGGCCGTGAGGGTGTTCGAGGGAATGCCTGAGCGGAACGAGTACGTCTGGGGCACCATGGTCGGTGCGTTCGCGGTGCACGGCATGGCGAGGGAGGCTGTGGCGTGCCTGGAGAGGATGGCAGGGGAGGACGGGGTGCGCCCGGACGGTGTGGCGGTGCTTGGAGCATTGTCTGCGTGCGCGCATGCTGGAAAGGTTGAAGATGGGCTCGAACTTCTCAAGGAGATGCGTCGGCGGTACGGGGTCGCTCCTGGGCACGAGCATTACAGCTGCACGGTCGACATGCTCTGCCGGGTTGGGCGGCTGGAGGAAGCGGTAGAGCTAATCGGGAAGATGCCAATGACCCCGCTCGCATCCGTATGGGGATCTGTCCTGGCAGGCTGCCGAATGTATGGCAACGTCGAGTTGGCGGAGGTGGCAGCCAATGAGCTTGAGAAGCTAGGCCCCGGTGCCGACCAGGGTATACACGTCCAACTATCAAACATTTATCTCGATGCCAACCGCAAGGATGATGCGCGGAGGGTCCGAAAACTAATCGGCAGCCGGGGGCTCAAGAAGGTCCCGGCGTATAGCGCGGTGGAGGTCGATGGCAAGTTAAGCTCGTTCGTCGCTGATGACCAGGCGCACCCACAGCGCTTCGAGATATGGGACGTGCTTGGGCTGCTCGCGGACCAGATGGGTCGGAAGCCGAAGGAGGGGGAAGAAGAAACAGCCTTGGTTACGCTCTTGTGAGTTGTGTAACAAGAAAGAAAATCGAAAACAATGTAGCAATACAAGCAGTGATACTGAGAAACAAACGGTATTTATTCATTTATTGACCAGGATATGAGTATGAAGGGAATAACAGAAAAGAATTCAGCACACATTCAGGCTACCGAACTGAAGTTATTTTGTCCAGGTTCGAGTTCGCCCGTTTGGAGGCAGGCTGTATATGCGTTGATATACCATGGAAATGTCCCACAGCACTTCTCGCCCTCTTCTGATTATACTTTTTCACCTCCTCTGCTTTTCTTTTCGCTTATCTACGTAATTTCGCAGAACGCATTCAGATCGTTAACCCGTTTCCTCTGGGTTCATTCTCCGGAAAAGAAAAGCTGGCTTGCGGATTAGGATCAATGAATAATATAGGAACCTGCTGCCAAAAAATAACAGATGGGACCATAAACGACGTCTGGCATCAGCATAAGAACAAAGAAATCTTAAATTTATTTCATGACATTAGTCAGTTTCGAATCAATGAAAATATAACAAACTGTGGCCTAATTACTCGGAAAGCATAAGAGTGCTTGAGGAAGTTCGTATTTTACAATTAGCATATGATTTCAATTGGTCTAGAGAAGACGAAGTTCTGTCATTTGCTCGGTTACACGCAGCACAAGGCATAGACAAACGACAGTTGTTGACATAACAGTAGTACTGATACATTGTTTACATATGACAAAATTTGCGCACTTCAACATAGTAGGAGAGCTTGCGCGGTGAAGAGTCCACTAAAATACTTAATACTCAAGTGAAGAAAAAGAATACAAAGAGGCTACTCAAGAAACAAAAGCCACTTGCAAAAAAGTTAACCCCGCCTAGTTGCTATCATGAGATGATACCAGCACACATTATGTACTGCTCCATCTTGGGAGTGAGGGAGTCATATCAGACAGCTTGCTTTGGGGATGGGAACATTTCATGGCTTTGATGAAAAAGAAAGAATGGGCTGCCTGTTACGAGTGCCACAAGTTGAGATGCTACTGTGGATCATGTCCCATAAATGTGTCTGTGAACTGGTGGGCCAAATCCTTCGACAACATCCATCCATTGCTTCTCTACTAATAGAACTGAACTGTCCAAAAGGTGGCCGACAAACAGTACCGGATCTTTAAAAGCCATGAAGTGGAAATTATTCCTTTCTTGTTTAAAACCTTCATCACGATCTTTTCGCTTAACCTTTGTTTTCATAGCCTTTTGTAGGTCTGCCTTTTCTGCTGATACAACCGAACCAGGCAGCAATTGGACATCCTGAACAACTGGCAATCCAAAATCAATGAAGCACATTGCCCTGCAAAAGAATAAAATTGAGTGTTTAATACCATGTTGATCATTAGCAGTCTTCTAGCAACAGGTAAAACGCTAGCACAAAATATTTATCTCCATACACTCAGAACTCCTGTGATACGTTACAGAGGCATAAGGCCTGTGTAGTAGTGAGCTCACAACATTAAAACACAGGCAACATAAGCCAAGTAGACCAAACACTTCAGCATGGAAAATAGATACATTCATCAAAACACTTCAGCAGCAGACTTAATTAGTGAAACACCTGATCAATAGAGGATTACCTTGCACTGTATACCACAACTGAAGATGAACAAAGTGGGGGAAACGAGAGGCCAATGACCTCTCCAGGAAATTCCTGGAATCTTCTGGGTAAATGATGTGTATTGCGCTTCGACCATTCACCTAATTGTTTTGCTTCTACATCAAATACATATACCTCATTTTTTGAGGTAGTTACGACAAGGGCGTTGTTCTTGGGACAAAAGCCACCAGATGTAACCGAACCATCATTCATTCTCGGTATGAACCAGTGCTGCCTGCAGATAGTAGAAGAATTTCAGGTATGGTACAAAAATATACCCCCCATGCATAATCATGTAAACTAAATGCAATTCTGCCAAGTCACAAGCAAAAGGACTGCAAATCAGAACTTGTGAATCGTGAGATTAGACAGTGTACAGTTATAAATTATTACCCCTCCGTTCCAAAAATATAAGATGTTTTAGCTTTTTTCAGATTCGGATGCATATAGACGTGTTTTCGTGTTTTTGTTCACTCATTTAGTATGTAGTCCAAATTGAAATGTCTAAAATATCTTATATTTTGGAACAGAGCAAGTAAATTACTATCTTACTAGACATGAAGAACATTTGAAGGAGCACAATTGAACTGTACCTCTGGACTTCAAGGTTAAATATGTAGATATCCCCAAAGCAGTTAACTGCAGCTACCCACTGCCCATCTGTGCTCATAAACATTTTTGTCACTGGTGGTTCTTTGGAAGTATGTGTTCCATCCATCTTTCTCGTAGGCCGAAATACATTTAAAATTGCCCTTGCTTCAATATCCACAACCTGATTTGTGCAATAAAACCGAAGTTCAGAAATAAAATAACAGAGAAATAAGAAGACGCAGAAGAAACATTACTGCGGATTCAAACAGTCAAGATCTTAAATAAAATGCATTTCGACCAAATAAGTCAAATGATTGGGGATAGACATCTCATTAATTAAACAATATACATCCCAAACTCAAAACCTGGTGATTTCATCACTCAAAACCTGGTGATTCATCAGGTGTGCTAAATTAAACAGCAGCTTGTATCAATTTGCACATTCAGATTAGTGAGCCATGTATGATAATAACAAGGTTAACATCTGATAGTTCTACACTGAACTAGCTAAGTGTCAGTGTGTTGCTACGGTATTAATAAATATATAAATATAACATTTTCATACGCAGTTTTGCACTATCAACGTAATTCTATTGAAGATATGATAGGTCATTTCTTCATTTTTTAGGTAAACATAATATGAAATTAGCAGTATTCTAAACATAGTTAAATTTATGACTTCTCTTTTTTTTAAAGTTTCTATTTAACAATTATGAGGCTGGGAGGCTATCGCCGATATAACTGAATATTCTTCTCAAGTCCGAAAAGAAGAAATTCACAAATATAAAAGTCATAAGAATATAAGATACCATCGCTCTAATTATCATGTGTATGAAACTTTAACTGCAGCAGACATACGATAGACCTGGGCTTTTCCCATCTCTCAACACTCACCCCTCCGAGCTCCCAAAGCTGGAGAAGCGGAAACCAATCTTGCATAAGTACGTTTGCGGTTTGCCCTCCTGGCCATTTGTTAGTTCGCTGCTGTATGAAACTTTAACTGCAGCAGACATACGATAGACCTGGGATTTTCCCATCTCTCAACACTCTCCGAGCTCCCAAAGCTGGAGAAGCGGAAACCAATCTTGCATCAGTACGTTTGCGGTTTGCCCTCCTGGCCATTTGTTAGTTCGCTGCAGCCTTGGCTGTGAGGTTACGTGTTCAGGCTTCCAGCCGCAGCAGCAGATTTTTTATTTCGCTACATAATTTTATATAAAAAACAGGGCAGGCAAGATGCATGCTGCATAATTTTATATTTAGCCACAGAAGCAGCACAGAGAAGAGGCAGGCTGCAGAGTTTTTTATTTATTTTGCTACATAAGAGGAGTAGCGGGGAGGCAGACGCACCATTTCTGGGAGGAGGCATTTTTTTAATCTGTGCATCTCTCAATTCACAAAAAGAAGACACCAAGTGCCTCCTTTAAAAGAGTATAGTTGTATCCAACTTCAAATGTACTGTTCACTAACTATATATGTTGAATCTACCAAAATAGATTCTTGTGCGCTACAGCAAGAATAGTTTCAGGTGCAAAGCAGATGCAACAACAGTTAACAAAAACACACTACAGAAGTGCAGCAAACTTACATTGCAGACAGATAACGGGAATCATCTACTCCCTCCGTCGCATATTATTTGACGCTAAAACGAATGTATCTAGCACTAAAATATGTCTAGAACTCTAGATACATCCGTTTTAGTGTCAATTAATATGGGACAGAGTTAATACTTGATCTTCTCCTATGAGTACAAGGGGGCAAGATAGAAAAACTTACATATATTTTTCCATTCTGGCAAGATAGTATCAGATTGGACGAGTCAGCAGTAAACATCATACTCTGAGAACAAGGTATTCCCTTCGGCAACTCGATTTTGTCTACAAAGTACTTCTTTCCAGTCTTATGTCTTAGTGAGAAAAGACAAGGCTTCACACAATCTGAATAGGCAAATAGTGTTCCATCGGTAGATACAGCACTAGAAATGATTTTTCGGGACCCCTTGCTTTTGAAATGAACAACTGGTCGTATCGCAGCATCTCCTCTGGATGATGTACTTGGAATCAGTTTGTTCTTAACTGACACAAGTTGAACATCCAAACAGTTCGCAGACTGGACAAGCATCACATAATCTCCATTAACTGTGCTATCTCTTGCCAGATTTATCAATGGGCGTTGAGGTGCAGGGCAGAAGTTATGAGGTGCAAATTGAGTAAAATCCCGTGCTGAATAAGCAAACAACTTGGTGTCATCCCCACCAGAAATGAGCATCGGTACACCCAGATGTGCCCACTTGTGGTAACTGAATTCAATAGGCTTTTCACGCCGGCGAATCTTCATAGCCTTTTCCTCTGGTAAAGCATCTAAAGAATAAAAGAACACAGGTGTATCAGTGTAAGCTCAGTTGGAGGTAAGATTAAAATATATAATATAAAGCTAAAACAAACCTTCTTTGCAAACTGGTACGGCCATAGTCAATGCCCTTACATCATGAGAATGGGCTCTAACATATCCCACATAGACCCACTTGCAGGTTTGCTCTTCAGCCACCTTCTTATTATCATAACTGAACTCGTCTTTTGATGCCTTGTACAAAATTACCTAGAGATCCACCACCGAATTAGAAAGCAAAGGAAAACAGTAGGTACGACATGCATGACTCAAGATTTTTGAATTGCAATAAAATGAAACACCATATTTAATCGCCAAGTCTCTTTTCAACTTATACATGGTGTATCTACTGCACTAGCATCTTAAGTGTTCGAAGGCAAAACACTACTGCACCGATAGCATCTTCATTGTTCAAAGGCAAAACAAAAACTGAGAAAGAGAAGTTTTCGCAAGTCTAGTTAATCCACCTAACAGCTGTTTCAGCAATGCTACCAACCTGCCCATCAGATCCTGCTGAAAATACCCGGTTCTGACTAGGCACAGTTGCTAGTGCATTCACATCGCCTTTATGATAAGTGTGAGCTTGCAGAAGAGTTCCATGGCGGCTATCCCAAAATTGAACGCTCCCGGAACTATCTCCGCTAACAAGGGTTCCACACCTGCATAGCAACGGCAATAATCAACAAAAGCTAGTTGAGGAAGAAGGACATTAAACCTGGGAATATGCTTTATCCCACCTCAAAATAAGTAATGACCATATACAAAGTTCACGCCCACTACCAGCCCCTCCTAATCCAGCAGTGATGCGATACTTCTCATGGAATGATGTCGAATCCCAGCATCTAATTAATCTGTGAAACATAGTACAAGAGGATGTCACAAAAAATGAACCCTACACTCCCATATAAAATGTGATGATCCAAAACTGGGAACTATCTATAGAAGAGAATGAAAGATGCTGAACAGTCCGCTTATACGCATGGCAAGAATCACCCAAAACATCATAAAAGCTATTTGCACTGGGATGTGATGTTAACATACCCATCGCTGCTTCCAGAAAATATGAATTTGGCATCATTACTCCATGTCACACTCAAAACTCGTCCTGGAAGGAAGCACAAAAATAATCACCAAAGTAGAAATAACTGGCAGAATAGGGAGATGAAGGGTAGACGAGGCATACCGCTCACTCTTGGAAGAGATCTATAGTAAGTCAATGAACCAGATTCAGGCACATTATACAAGCGAACAGAGCCATCGTCACATGCCAGGGCTAAACGCTGAAATTCATTCACACGGTATGAAGAGCTTGTCTTGGCGTAATCATCTTCATCATCAGAGTTGTCACCATCATCAACATAACTTAAGTCAGAGTCGGTGCAGCCATTATGACTTGGATGGCCATTAGCGGTACATCCTGAGCTTTTATTTCCAGAAATCAATGGATTAACTGTAGGCTCCATGGCCATCTGCCAGACCGGTACCCCAACAGTATCTAGGACGGTCTACAAAAGAGAATAATGAAATCATCACGACACATCCACAAACTTACAAGGACTAATGCAAATATATAAGTAAACTCGAATACAAATATGATGCAGCGAACAAATGGAATTTATGCCAATAGACTCCCTAGACATTGCATTTTCCGCACCCAATATGGTAAGAAGACCTGGCATTTTTTACAACCCAATCACACGCTTACGGCCGCCATGCAAACCTCAACTACAGGTCATTGCTACACATTCCCAACAAGTTGGAAGCAAATCCCCCAACGTGTGCAAGATGGCAAGTGCATTTGAATCGAATTGAAATGTAGCACAAACACGCAAAC
This sequence comes from Puccinellia tenuiflora, assembly GCA_012064385.1. NCBI lineage: Eukaryota > Viridiplantae > Streptophyta > Magnoliopsida > Poales > Poaceae > Puccinellia > Puccinellia tenuiflora. Next base: position 2,029,159 of record QRDG01000529.1, read on the forward strand.
TCGCAGTAATGGCACCTTTTGCTGTAGGTTGAAGAGATCCCATTCTGCCACCGACCCGTCGATGCTGGAAGAGAGCAGCCGGCCCCCTGCGCCTGTTGGCACCCACACAAGCGACGTGACCCTGGACTCCTCGCTCCCCTGTATAGTCTGCGGCCACAGAAACCCCAAATCAGGTGACAGCAAATTCCCCCAGACTGCTCGCAGAAAACCACGGCGCCGATGAGAGTGAGTGGGAAGCGTACGAGCTGGTGGTGCCACCCGACTGAACCGGGGGAGACGAGCCAGAGCTCGAGGGAGCCGTCCTCTCGCGCGGCGGCGACCTGGGAGGCGCAGGGGGAGGTGGCTAGAGCCACGATGGGGGAGGGCGTCCAGGCGACCGCGCCGCCGCCGCAGGTGTGGACGCGGAGCTTCTCCATGGGCGTCGGTGGCCACGACAGCCCGATGCTGGCAGATGCTCCGGCGATCCGCGCGTTGTAGAAGGTTCCGGGAGGGGAGCAGGAGGACGCCGCGATGGCGCGGGCGGAGTGGGATTGGGGGGGCGGTGGTGCTCGAGGGAGAGAGAGAGGCGGCTCTCCGCTCGTTTAGGGTTTTGCGGAGAGGGGAGGTGAAGTAGGGTTGGCTTTGGGAGCGGCCGATACCCAAGCGTGAGGGCCACGGGAGATGAGGCTAGCGCGGTGGGCCATTTTATGCTGCGGGACGGCTTAATGGGCTTAGACATATCGACGACGTCATTTTGGGCTCCAAACTTTCCAACCGGAAATGTGTCTCGGCACGAACGGGAAAGAAAGACCGGGGGATTCATCATACCTCAAGAGCAGAAATGTTTGGTTAGAAAATATTTTTTGAAACGGTAATACCACCCTCCATACAAATACGTGCAAATTCATACAGCAAGTTGAATTTGACGTTAACTCGTACTAAAACTTGCGACCAGGTGTAAAACTAGTCCAAATAACACGTTACACCTTAAACATTTATATTTGGCACATGTGACCTTACTGCCTTCCTTCAAGCCGGCGTATGTTGCATCACGAAAAATGATACGTATGTGATTTATTCGAATCTATCACTACATCTTGGTAGCTCTCATTTGATCTATGATTACTTCAAAGTCTTAGTTTTTTAGCCTCCTTGTATAGTGTGCCTCAACATTGAAGGCATGTGCAGAATGAAGAGCAGACCAAGCTCTTATTTCTCGCTAACTATACATATGAGATTAAATAGTATGTGTGTTAATTATATGCACATTGTCTAGATAATTGCACAAAAATGTATACAAACAATGCATTGCCAGTCATGTTGTGCATGTACATGTTGCTTGTTATTGTCCCTAAATCATACAAAACTTAGTTATGATAGTGTAGACAGGTTCACATGGATTTTGTGTGTGTAAGAAATAAAGTTGTTATGGGATGAAATTATGTGTGTAAGAACGGGACACAATTGTTTTCACTCTCGAATTCTGCATTGCTGAAGATAATATTAGTTCAACACGTGCCTCTTGTAGATGCTTGCTTATAATTGTATGTTTTCCCATAAAGAATATTGCTAAGATGAATATTTGAATAGCAACAACACACTAGGATTTTGTGTCATGTAATTTGATCTAAAAACACGAAAAATGGTTGTTGTTTTATGTAGTATGTTTCTTGATATGTCAAAGAGCAGCTAACAGAAAATGAGTAAGGCGAGATGAAAAATGTGACTCCATATGCTTTATGTATGAATTTGATCTCAACAAAAAATAGGATAGAACTCTGGTAACGGGGAGACCGGAACGGTCTTGACGAGCACTACTGATTATACTATTACGATGAGATGGCGGTGAATTTGAATGGTGACCATGCATTCTTTATAGCTACTATATTTGGCACGAACAGGGAAGATAATGATCGATGAGGTAGGTTATATTATATAACATCTATCCGTAAAGTTAATTCTCTGTTGACATGTATACTAATATATGTTTACTAACTTTGAATGTACGATGCAGGTGAACAAGTCAATGTGATTCGGTATCCGCTTGCCAACCAATGTAACAAGATAAGCAATCAATAGGTGATCATTTATTGTTGTTCCTTATAGTTGTTATTTTAGAATTAGAACCTAGATCATACTATACTCATTTTCTATTAAATGAAAATGGGGTGGTTTCATGCTGAATTTTTACGACGTGAAGAAATCCTTAAATATTTGGTAAAACCTCCTTCATTGTCACTCTCTCATGAACAAATTGTTAGAGTTGTTGATTTTGCTAGAATGCACTATGAACGTATAGGCTCTTTTGTTGTCCATAAGCTCATGGAGAAAAGTGGACTTAGTACACTTGTAAGCAATGACGTAAAACAAATTCAAATATCCTTTCACATGTTTTAATTTAATACGCAATGCCACTAATAATTCTCATCAAATTTGTAGAAGATTAGAAGTGGTTTTCATCTACACTTCTACATCCCCTCGTAAGGTCGACTCTCTTTGTTGATGAAACCAATCAATCATGGTTTTGTAAAATGGTTTGAGGCTGGAAGATTTTCCCCGGAGAAGGAAAGTTGGAATTAATTTGCTCGCAATGCTGACTTTCGAATCGAATGGGTCATCATTCTTTGCGTTACAAGTTTCAATGGTGACATCGGTATGTATACATTCAACGATTGTGAAAAGTAGTATTTTATTTGGAGGTGGATGAAACATTAAGTTACCTAGTTTTCGTAGGATTGAGAGCAGGAAGTTGATGATTTCAGTCTTAGTAGATATATATTAGGTTGTCTATCATATTTAGAAGTCCTTTATTTGATATTAATCACCCTATACTGTAATTAATATCTGCTTAATTAAAAATATATGCACTAATTTGTTATTTAGCTTAAGTATTTGGTCGTATCTCAAATAGTAGGCATGATAAGTTCCGGACAAATTTGGCCTTTCCGGATCTTTATACAAAATTTCGGACACATGTGGCCCCTCCGGACCAACTATTGCCGATTTTTCGAAAACCAACTACAGTCAAGCCATAGGTAGGACCGCTGGATGTAGTGCGTTCGCGAAAGATCGGACTCTCCGGACATAGGGCTGATTTTTAAATACAACCGACTATAGTGGTTGGATATTGTTGTATTATATAATTGACTCTGGCATTCCCCGACTGTCCGTCTAAATCCGGACGCTCGTCCTCGATTGTCGGGACAAATCATGGTTGCCTTCGTGCTTTCAGGTGGTTTGAAAATTCAGCCACCTCAGATGATAAGATTTGTTAAGTCGGTTTGTTTTATAAGCCGGTTGAGTGTCACGTTTCCGAGCCGGTTTAGTAAACCGATTTTCATCGACTGAATTATCGTCAACTATTGCTTCGAGTCGGATCAGAAAACCGGCTGATGCTTATGGCCCAAATTGCTATTATGTTGGGTTCTATGCTAGTGTGACTTCATCATACTAGCAATACTCTCGATGTTCCACTCTTCATACGGAATGGTAGGTTGGGACGATATGCTAGCAACTGGCATGCTCAAATTCTGTATGATATTCTTTTGATTAGAAATAACCATCTTCCTTTTCTTGTAACCCTCATAGTTCTCCTCATGGATCTCCACATGCATGCAAAACACCTTCTTCCATCGAGCCTTCCATGTGAACTTATCCTTGATAGGACGCGAGGGTTCACTAACATGCTTCTCCCTTCTAAAACCGCGTCCAACATAGGCATTCTCTATCTCCATATCATGATCCACAAAGGACACTCTTGTTTTTTGGGGCTTCTTGACCTTGATGCTCATAGTACCATGTTCCACACAATCAATCTCGAGATCGCCCACTTGGTACTTGTCCTTGATAAGAAGCATCTCATAGGGAGCATGGGGAGGGACCGTCTTAGGGATCCTTTGATACATAGGATTTTTAAAAGTTTTGTGTAGGATTGAAATCCTATAGAATTTTCCTTTGTAGGTTGTTTTATTCATAGGATCGTATCCCATAGAAAACAATCCTATAGAAATTCAGTAGTGTAAATTTTATAGAAAAATAACATGACCGCCAACCACATGAAAAATTCCTTCACCACGAACATAGGAGATCTCTTTTCCATAGGATTCAATTAGACATGTCATCACAATCCTATTTGATTTCTATTCCTATATTTTTTCTATCCTATGAATCAAAAAGCCCTTAGTGTAAGTGGCATCATGCATCTCACTAAAAGCATATTTAATCATGTCAATCTTGAGATCCTCATCATCGATATCATTTTTTTCAAACATGGTGTAAGAGTGATGCATGAGATTGACAAGAGCTCCACAAATGGAATTGGCGTTACCCGCTTGGGGAGCAACACATTCAGGAACAACACATCATAGAGATTCAGAATAGATCGTCAGGGTAGATCGCTGTAGACGCTATGTAAAAGGGCTAGCTTCAAAAACATTTTCAAAACATGATTATTTTGTGGTGAAGTTTACGTTTAGGGCGTGTTTGGTAGGCTGCAGCGCCCCGGGCCAGGCCCGCCAGCTGCACCGAGTGCGTGTTTGGTTGCCTGGTTCTTCTCTTGGGCCTGCGTAGCACGATTCACAAAGCACCCGAATCGGCCATTTCCGTGTAGCCAGGCCACGTGGGGGCTCAAACATGGGAAAACCTCTCTAACACTTGCACGCGTGGAGAAGCGCAGGAGATGCGCCTTGACTCCTCGCACCCACTCTCTCCTCACTATCACCGCCCTCCTCCTGCACGTCCCATTAGTCCCCTCTCGCTCACCACCCAAAAAACCCCAATGACCTCTTCTCCTCCTCCACCGCCAGCGCCACGTCGGGATCCTGCCGGCAAGATTCCTGAAAGTGCATGGTTGCCCCCATGTGTTGTTTTGGTAATTAATGACAATCTCTATGGACTAATATGTTCTTTGAGTTATATTTATAGTGTTGGTCCATAAGGAATGCTTGAACTCCATATGTTGGAGTCAAGGCTAAAAGAAGAAGATTATATGTTGATCAAGGCTAAGTGCAAGTTGATCAACATATAATATAAGGGCATGTGAAGATATGCGAAAGAGTGTCTCTCCCATATTAGTGTATGGGGGAGCAATATGCGAGGCTTCACCGAGCGGAGCGTAAACAAAGAAAGGTGATCCACTCGAGAGGAGATCAAGATCGTCATCATCTAGCTCAAGTGGAATGCGCAAGGCAAAGGTATGATCTTGATAGGGTTTCTATTTTACCGGTCTCGCGGTGTAGTTGGGAGACCGGGTTTTAGGATAGGTAACCGTACTATCAAGAGGGGCTCTCAAGTGAGCTTTAGCGTATCAGTCGTAAAGAGCTCAAACCTTTGCATCCTTGGCATCATCTTTTTTGGTTCCTATTTGGCTCTTATCATGGTGTGGTATTGGTGCTTGTCGTGCTTGTCATGACAAGGCCAAGATCACCGAAAACGGTTTTCATATGCATCTCCTATTGAGTTTTCGGTGGTGGAGATTTTGCCAGTCCATCTATGCGGAAGATTTCACTCTTCCATTTATTAGCAAAATCTCCCTTGCTTGGTTTCAATATTATCACATTTTATTGGGTAGCATTTGTCGTTCTCTTTTCAACAAAGTTGGTTTCATGTCATTCGGACTTCATTTGCAAAATATATGGATTTCCGGTTTTAATAGAAAGGTTTTACCTCTCATCATTTGGTTTTACCATATCTTGTTGAACAATGATGTTTCTATGCATATTCTTGTAGTGCTCATTGTGACGATTCCAACGAGTCCAAGATTACCGAAACGGAGTTCGTATGTGGAAGATATTGCGTTTTCGGTATCGGTCGTTTTTAAAACAGAATATTAGAAAAAGGGAAAAGGAAAAATGGGCCGCCGGCCTCACTGCCGGACTGGGACGGATCCCAGGCCGGCCCATTCGGCCAGCACCCCGGCCTCACCGCCGGCCTGGACCGGTTTCCCGGCCGGTCTCCTCGGGTGGGCCTCCAGCCTCACCGCCGGCCTGGACCGGTTTCCCGGCTGGTCTCCTCGGGTGGGCCTCCGGCCTCCCTACCGGCCTAGGCCGGCTCCCAGGCCGGCCCACCTGGGCATGCCCCCAGCTCTTCTGCCGCCCCGGCCTCACTGCCGGCCTGGGCCGGCTGCCCGGCCGGCCCACTCGGGTGCCCTCCCGGTTCTCCTGCCGGCCTGGGCCGGCTGCCAGGCCGGCCCGATGGCTGTGCTGCTGCTTTTCTTTCTCCAACGGCTCCATTTTGGAGCCCCCTATTTAAGGGTTTCTTCCCCAAATAAACTCCAACTTTTTGCTAACCTCTTGAGCTATTTTCCCCCTCCATTGTTGACCCTCTTGAGCTTGGCTAACTCTCAATTCCTCCAATAGTTCTTGCTAGTTTTTGAGGAAAAGAGAGAGGAGGTCTAGATCCACGTTTCCACCGATCGTTTTCTCCTCTAAGTGAGGGGAACACTTTGGATCTAGATTTTTGGAGGTTCTTTGTGTTTCTCCTTTGTTCTTCCTCTCAAATCCCTCCCAAGCATTAGTTGCTTTGGTTGGATTCGGGTTGGAAGAACTTGACCACTTAGTGTGTTCTTGCCATTGCATCGGTTGCATCGGTTTGAGTTCTCCACGGTGATTCGTGGAAAGTGAAGTTGAGAAGCTTGTTACTCTTGGGTGCTTTGGTGCCCTAGAGCTTGGCTCTCTAGGGCACGTTGGTACCCTAGACGGTGTTTGATTTCTCGGAGTCTTGGTGGCTTACGGGATTTGTTGGGAGCCTCCAATTGTGGAGTGTGACTCAACCTTGTTCGTCTCGGAGCTTTGGTAGCTACGAAGACATTGCCGGGAGCCACCAATTGAGTTGTGGTGTGTGCCCCGGCCTTGGAGCATCAAGTCTTGGCGGCTCGGTGCATTTGGTGAAGACCCTCCAACTTGTGGAGTGTGCTTCATCCTTGTAAAGGTTCTAGTTGTCAACCTCAACGGCAACATAGTGACAAGTGCCTCGCCACATTGGTGGTAAGACACAACGGAGATACGGTGTGCCATATCAAGGCTACTCGGTGTTTCACATTGGTGAACACCGCGCCGCTCCAACGGAGACTAGCTTCCATTGGGAAGTGAACTTCAGGATAAATCATCGTCTCTAAGTGCCTCAGTATTTCTATATCCGAGTTTCTTACTTATCCTATTTACTTTGTGATAGCCATAGAGTTTAAAGTTATATATCTTGCTATCACCTAGTTGATTATATTGCTTAGCATAAGTTGTTGGTGCACATAGGTAAACCTAGCTAGTTTAGGTTTTGGCTTGATAAATTAAACGTTAGTTTTATTCCGCATTTATTCAAGCCTTAACCGTAATAATTTTAAATCGCCTATTCACCCCCCCTCTAGGCGACATCCGTGTCCTTTCAATTGGTATCAGAGCAGGTTCTCTCTTCATAAGGCTTCACGGCCTAGAGAGTAAAGATGTCGTCTAGTGATTTAGTGCACAATGCCTCTTTAATATTCGATGGCACTAATTATGATGATTGGAGAAATCGCATGCTAAATTATTTTAGGGACATTAATCCATATATAGAGAAAATTCTAGATATGGGTTTTTCTCCTCCAAAGGATCCGAAAAGATTATCTTTAGAGGATGAGGAAAATTCTTATCTAGATGCTCAAGCTTCTAAAGTGGTTTTCATGTCTTTGAGAAATGCAGTTGCTTTGTCGATCTCTCCTTATCGGAATGCTCATGAGCTATGGACCAAGCTTCAAGACAATTATGGTGTGTCCATTGATAGTAAGAATGATTGTTCTCCCTCCACCTTCGGGCGTGGTGAGTTCTCTACTTCTTCTACCTCACCCACATGTGGCAAGCCACAGAATAATGCAATGGTGAGTAGGGATAAATCTAGCAATAATGATAGTGAGCTTCTTATAAATGATAATTCATCCCTATCTTATTGCAATGATTTATATTTGGACTTAAACACATCTAGCACTATAAATGTTTCACATGCTTGTGTTGATAGTCCTTGCTTATCTTCTAAATCGTCAAGTAATGATGATCATGACAATAATAATGATGATGAAGAAGATGATGCTTACTTTAGTAAGAAAGGTCTAATGGTTTTTAATGCTCTTTCAACGAATAAAAATGCTTGTGAGAACCTCCATGAAATCATGAGCACCCTTGTTGAGCGAGGGATTACTATTGAAAATTTGGAAGCTTGTGAAGATGAAAGTCTTAGCCGCGAACGTGATTATGCGAACACGATTGCAGATCTTGAGGAAGCTCTTGAAGAAGAACAAACCACCAAGAAATCTCTTGAGGAGACATTTACTCTAGAGTTATCTAAAGTAAATAAAACCCATGATAGAGCTCTCAAGGTGGCTAATGATTTAAAATAAAAAATGATGAGCTTGTTGTTGAAATTGTTAGACTCCTTGAGGCTAATAAGAAATTTGAAAAGGATGTCAAGTCCTTGGAAGATTCTCTTGTACATCTCACTAAGTCCCATGATCAACTCCAAGCTCAATTACTAAAAGAGCTTCCTACTTGTTCTCCCATTGCTATTAATGTTGATGCTTGTGCTACTAACTCTATTTCTTGTGAAGCATCCATTTTAAAGGAGAATGTTGAGCTAAGGGCTCAACTTAAATTGCTAACTAGCAATTATGAGATATTGGAAGAAAGCCATGAGAAGCTCTCGAGCTTTCATGAGGATCTTCTAGTATCTCATGATAAGCTAAAGTTAGCTCATGAGGCTATCGCTACCAAGGTAATATCTAGTGAGCCTCATGTGGACAATGGCACAACTTCTACTAAAAATGCTATAATTCCATGTGCTAGTCCTTGTAATTCTTCATCTCAACCTAGTGGTAAATCATATGTTGAATTACATTTCCTGCCTAGTTGTTCTACCAATGAAGCCTCAACTTCCACTAGTGCTTGTGTAGTTACTAACCTTGTAGGGAATACTAAAGAGCACAAGGCACAAGCCACCTCTTTGAAGAAATATGTGGAGAAGCGTCATAAAGGGAAGGCCACACTTGACAACATGTTGAGTGTGCAAAAAGCCCCCAATGACAAGAGTGGGCTTGGATTCAACTCCAATATCAAGAACAAGTCCAAGTGTAGCAATAAGAAGGGCCAAGAACAAGTCAATCATTCGGCCAAGATTGTTTGCTTCAAGTGCAAAGTTGAAGGGCACCATGTTAGGGATTGCCCAATGAAGAAGAAGCCTCTTAGTGAGAAGCAACTAGGAAAGCGGCCTATTGTTCAATCTCATGCTCAATCTCGAATTGAACAAGGGTCACTTCCTAAGAAGACTCAAGTTATTGCTTCTCAAGTTGGGAAGCCTATTAAGAAGAAAGAGAAGAGTCGATGTTGCTACTTATGCCGTGAGAAGGATCACTTGGCTTCTTCATGCACTAATGGTACCCTATCCAATCCCATAATAATTGATGATGTTTATTCTCTTAGAAAGAATAGGGTTGACAATGTGTTTGCCAAATATGTGGGAACTCAAAGTGGTGTCAAGAAAAGAACCATTTGGGTTGCCAAGCCTATTGTGACTAACCTCTTAGGACCCAACTTGGTTGGGGACCAACTAGCTCAAACTTGATCAATAGGTTGTGTGGAGGGCATTGGCGACTTGGCTATCATTTGAAGAATTAAGGGATCTTCATGTTTATATTTCATCAAGCCAAGCCAATTGGATTATCACATATCTACCTCATATTCAATGCTCCTTCTTGCGGTAACTTGTATTTAAATTATATATATACATTGAAAGTTGCTTGCTCCCTTGCATGTGTTAGTTTTGTTCCTAGCATGTGCTTGTATATGTTGTGCTTATTACTTACCTTGAGCAATCAAGTTTGTGTATGTTAATGTGCGCTCCATATATGTGTAAACTTTGTGATTGAGTCTTTATTGAATCTTATGTTGATTTCAATTGGCTCTTTTGAGAGATTAATGGACTATCCCATTTTGGGGGAGTGATATGCTTTATGCACTTCACTAACCTAAAAATGTGTGTACATGAGGCACACCACCTAGTATTGATATTCAAATATTATCTAGTTACTATGTGGTATGTCATATTCATGAGAAATTCAAATTCTACAATGTCCATTAATTTCTCTAGTTGGTTTTGTTTGCCTCTTGCTTAGATAAAATGAATTATCACATTATGGGGGAGTAATAAGCTATGTGCATATTACAATCCCACAAAATGTGAACATTTGAGGTTTGCCACTTAGATTTGGTATGGTAAATTATCTTATTCCTATGTGGCATGTTTGCTCAAACAAGTTCCAATTTTTCCATTTTGGTTATCCTTTGGCTCTTGTTTGTGTGAGTTTGATTGGTATGGTTTCTCTCTAATATGCATTCCCGTATATTATTTGAGAAACCATTTGTTCCATATTATTCTAACCATGGCCTTACCGGTTGGTTTGAATAGTTGGAACTACCAACAAACTTTATTAAAATATGGTGTTTACTTCTTATCTCTTGCCAAAATATTTATTTTGACTCCCATTAGCTTCCTTGCCTCTTGCATGGATCCTAATTTTCAATTGATAGTGTTTAGTGTTGTAAATAAAATATGAAGAGTAATGATCCCTTGTGCGTGCATTTTTGTATTCAAATGCAAATATCAAAAATAATGCATGAATCTTGGCAGAGCATTCCTTTTATTTAGAACACTATTCTATCTATCAATATTTGATCCTTTCATTTGGCATTTGATTTCTATTGTATGTGTTTATGGAAGACAAATCTTTTTCTCTTGATGCTTTGTGCTATCATGAAAAGTGTAGAGGGTGTTTGGTTTATTTGGTGTAACATTGCTCTCTCTTGGGAGTCTTGCCTTCTCATTCCCCGTTTTGTGTTTTATCTCCTTGAATGAGAAAAGCCATTTGAGCATCTCTCCTTTTATCTGTTATGCTCATCGGCATTGCTTTGGTACCTTCAATTGATATTAATTAGGATTTAATATCTCCTCCATAGATATTTGTTTCAATTAATATTTATTGTGGGAGTTTTGATACCCTATTGCTCTATTTTACTTTACTTGATTCCGGTCAAGTATTATCCTCTTCTTGGTATCTTCTCTCCTAGTGGTATCTTATTTTCAATTGGTGTCTTATCTCTCATGTGTTGTTTGATTTGATTCCTATTGATATCACACTTCATGTGTTGATGTGTTTAGGAATCAATCATATGTTGATTTGATTTTTTCCTTAATCATGTGTTGATTTGGATTTTGATATAATTTGAACAACCTTTTTGTGTCACACTTTGGTGTGCTCTATTCTTGGTCTACTTGGTGTTTTTGTCCAAATTGTATCTCTCTTGGTTCTCGTGAGTCTATGCATGCATATGTACTAGTATGTATATTCTATGGCATGCTAGTCTTTTAGTTCCAATATATTGGGGATACTCCACCAAATCCTAAACCGGCTTAAATGTGCATGAAATTCAATTTCATATCTATATGCACATATTTATGCGGAGTGTTTCCTATATATTGTAGTTTATCTAACTACTATGGGACCTAATGAGTTTGGGAACCATTTTGTGCTTAAATTGTGTTTTATGTACAATGGAGATACATTGGATGGTTGCCTCATTCATAAGGAAGGTGTTCTCACCGTGTGATCATTGGAGTCAAGCTTTGATGATAAACAAACCCTCATCTTCTTCATCGTCAATGTATCTCGGTAACAAGTATCTACCTCATGCATACTTTTCTAGTTTCAACCTTGTGTAGGTTGTTTCTTAGCATGAAAGCTCCTATTTTGCAATTGTTGTGGTTTTGGCTTGTTTCCTTCACTTGATATATCTTTGTGATATTTGTGTTGAAATTGCAAAAACCTTTTTTCTCCAATTGGTATTATTTGTTTATGATACCTGTTGCCTATCTCAAAGCATCTTCACTATCTCTTGTTCCCTTAGTGATATGTGCGATGTCTTTGATATTTTTGAAGTTCATTTATATACAATGAGATAAAATTGAGCTATGTGCTATGCTTTTAAGCAATAATCTCTTTTGTATATTCATGACTTCCCTTTTGGATACCATGGTTTCCACTTTATCAACCATCTCATATGTGCACGTTTCTTTGTGGATGTATATCATCAATGATTTGTCTACTTAGAAACCTATACATATGAGAGAGGTCACCTTTTAGTTGGTATCCTAATTCTTTTGAGCTACCTTTCTTTTATCTATAATTCTTTGGTGGCTCCAAAATTGTCTCATGAGTAATTGTCTCATTTTTATTGATATCTTTGCACACTCATGTATGTGTTGAGGGTCTTTTTACTTCATGCTTACCATGGTGAGCATGTTGAATTTTTATTGGCTAAAAGCTCTCACTAGCTTTTGGCATTTTCAATTGGTTTTAGTTTCCAATTGGTATCCCTAAGCTTGTGAATACCCTTTTAAAAATCTTCGTTTATCTCAGTTGGTCCTATCCTATGTTGAATTTTTAAAGATTGGTATCCTTGAGGTTGTGAACATATTCTTTTTGAAAAATCCTATTTGTAAAGTTGTGTGTGTCAATACTTGATATATAACTTATTTTCATTTGGTTAAGACTATGTGTCTTACCAAATTAATTGTCTTGTCACACACACATACTCTTGGTTGGATCCTTCTCGATAATTTTTTTTAATTGGTATGTCCTTATGGCTCAACCACATCTTTGGTGCAAGTGCTTTGTTTTGCTTTAATTTTTACATCCTTGCACTTGGTGAGTGTTCTAGATGATTTTGGGGAGCAAGGATTCCATATTTGTGCACTCCTCAATAGTGCACGAACATTGGGGAGCTTCTCCGTTTTTATTTAGAACTCTCGCCTTGGATCTTTTTTATTGCTTTTCTCCCTTGTGGAGATGTTTAGAATGATTTCATCCTTTTTCAATCTTTGGATCCTCAATATAATTTGATTTCCTCTAATTATTCGTCAATGGATATGTGCATTTGATTCCACCCACATCTTGCGAAATGCACACTTTATGGAGGAATTGATATTATATTGGCTTTCTAAATTTTTCTTCCCATTTCGGCAATCGATGCCAATGGGGGAGAAGTTTAGAGGGTTTAAGGGAATTCGGGTTTTATGCTTTTGTTGCATTTGCCTTTAATGTGCTTTGCATCCTTGCTTGTTTGTCTTGCAAGATTGCTTTATTCATTATATAAACCCTCTTAAAAGGGATTGTCATCAATTACCAAAATGGGGGAGATTGAAAGAGCATGGTTGCCCCCCATGTGTGGTTTTGGTAATTAATGACAATCTCTATGGAGTAATATGTGCTTTGACTTAAATTTTTAGGGTTGGACCATAATCAATGCTAGAACTCCATATGTTGGAGTCAAGGCTGAAAGAAGAAGATTATATGTTGATCAAAGCTAAGTGCAAGTTGATCAACATATAAGATAAGGGCATGTGAAGATATGCGAAAGAGTGTCTCTCCCATATTAGTGTATGGGGGAGCAATATGCGAGGCTTCACCGAGCGGAGCGTAAACAAAGAAAGGTGATCCACTTGAGAGGAGATCAAGATCGTCATCATCTAGCTCAAGTGGAATGCGCAAGGCGAAGGTATGATCTTGATAGGGTTTCTATTTTACCGGTCTCGCGGTGTAGTTGGGAGACCGGGTTTTAGGATAGGTAACCGTACTATCAAGAGGGGCTCTCAAGTGAGCTTTAGCGTATTGGTCATAGAGAGCTCAAACCTTTACATCATTGGCATCATATTTTTTGGTTCCTATTTGGCTCTTATCATGGTGTGGTATTAGTGCTTGTCGTGCTTGTCATGACAAGGCCAAGATCACCGAAAATGGTTTTCATATGTGTCTCCTATTGAGTTTTCGGTGGTTGAGTTTTTGCCAGTCCATCTATGCGGAAGATTTCACTCTTACATTTATTAGCAAAATCTCCCTTGCTTGGTTTCAATATTCTCACATGTTATTGGGTAGCAATTTGTCGTCCTCTTTCCAACAAAGTTGGTTTCATGTCATTCGGACTTCATTTGCAAAAGATATGGTTTTCCGATTTTTAATAGAAAGGTTTTACCTCTCATCATTTGGTTTTACCATATCTTGTCGAACAATGATGTTTATATGCATATTCTTGTAGTGCTCGTTGTGACGATTCCAACGAGTCCAAGATTACCGAAAACGGAGTTCGTATGTGGAAGATATTGCGTTTTCGGTATCGGTCGTTTTTAAAACAGAATATTAGAAAAAGGGAAAAGGAAAATGGGCCGCCGGCCTCACTGCCGGCCTAGACCGGCTCCCAGGCCGGCCCATTCGGCCAGCACCCCGGCCTCACCGCCGGCCTGGACCGGTTTCCCGGCCGGTCTCCTCGGGTGGGCCTCCGCCTCCCTGCCGGCCTAGGCCGGCTCCCAGGACGGCTCACCCGGGCGTGTCCCCAGCTCTTCTGCTCGCCCCGGCCTCACTGCCGGCCTGGGCCGACTGCCCGGCCGGCCCACTCGGGTGCGCCTCCCGGTTCTCCTGCCGGCCTGGGCCGACTGCCAGGCCGGCCCGATGGCTGTGCTGCTGCTTTTCTTTCTCCAACGGCTCATTTTGGAGCCCCCTATTTAAGGGGTTTCTCCCCAAATAAACTCCAACTTTGTGCTAACCTCTTGAGCTATTTTCCTCCTCCATTGTTGACCCTCTTGAGCTTGGCTAACTCTCAATTCCTCCAATAGTTTTGCTAGTTTTTGAGGAAAAGAGAGAGGAGGTCTAGATCCACGTTTTCACTGATCGTTTTCTCCTCTAAGTGAGGGGAACACTTTGGATCTAGATTTTTGGAGGTTCTTTGTGTTTCTCCTTTGTTCTTCCTCTCAAATCCCTCCCAAGCATTAGTTGCTTTGGTTGGATTCGGGTTGGAAGAACTTGACCACTTAGTGTGTTCTTGCCATTGCATCGGTTGCATTGGTTGAGTTCTCCACGGTGATTCGTGGAAAGTGAAGTTGAGAAGCTTGTTACTCTTGGGTGCTTTGGTGCCCTAGAGCTTGTTCCTCTAGGGCACGTTGGTACCCTAGACGGTGTTTGATTTCTCGGAGTCTTGGTGGCTTACGGGATTTGTTGGGAGCCTCCAATTGTGGAGTGTGACTCAACCTTGTTCGTCTCGGAGCTTTGGTAGCTACGAAGACATTGCCGGGAGCCACCAATTGAGTTGTGGTTTGTGCCCCGGCCTTGGAGCATCAAGTCTTGGCGGCTCGGTGCATTTGGTGAAGACCCTCCAACTTGTGGAGTGTGCTTCATCCTTATAAAGGTTCTAGTTGTCGACCTCAACGGCAACATAGTGACAAGTGCCTCGCCACATTGGTGGTAAGACACAACGGAGATACGGTGTGCCATATCAAGGCTACTCGGTATTTCACATTGGTGAACACCGCGCCGCTCCAACGGAGACTAGCTTCCATTGGGGAAGTGAACTTCGGGATAAATCATAGTCTCCAAGTGCCTCGGTATTTCTATATCCGAGTTTCTTACTTATGCTATTTACTTTGTGATAGCCATAGAGTTTAAAGTTATATATCTTGTTGGGAATATGCCCTAGAGGCAATAATAAAATGGTTTATTAGCATATTCATGTTTATGATAATAGTTTATTCTCCATGCTATAATTGTATTAAATGGAAACATAATACATGTGTGGAATATAAACACCAGGTGTCCCTAGTAAGCCTCTACTGGACTAGTTCGTTAGTCAAGAGATGGTTAGAGTTTCCTAACCATGGACTTGTTATAGTCACTTGATAATGGATTCATATCATTAGGAGTAATGATATGATGGACAAGACCCAAATAATAAAGAGTTGCAATTGATCGTGTCACAACAGTTTTATTGCCAACACTTTTAGTATGCCAAGTATAGTTTCCTTAGACCATGAGATTATGTCACTCCCGTTTACCGGAGGAGTACTTTGTGGACATCAAACGTCACTTCGTAACTGGGTGATTATAAGGTGGCTTTCAGGTATCTCCGATGGTATTT
>QRDG01000529.1:2053079-2094218 GCA_012064385.1 Puccinellia tenuiflora
TGATAATAATGCGTGTTCAATCACCGGGAATAAATGGCTAGCTCCACGAAAAGAAGGGCAACACATGCGACATCGCGTTCATGTCTGCACATTGAGAAGCCACTATCGTAAAGACCGCTGCCTGGTATGGGATGAGGGCCAGACGAGGCGAGCAAGATTCAGGAACTGACCGCTGAGAGACAGGTGGTGACAGGGGTCTTGGCTGTAAAGAGCAATCGCATTGCCTTTTAATTAGTCGTGTAGTAGTAGCCATGTCGTCCTGTTGCTTAATGCTGGAACTGCATCAGCAACGACCACCATGCTTAGTGAGTGTCTAATGATGTGATGATCCAACTCACATTTTGTGGCTTGGGTTGACTGGTCTTAAAGCTCGGTTTGGTTGGCCTGGTGGCAGATTTTTCAGCAAAGTAAAATGGGATTTTGTTTGTGGATAAGTGTGGAAAATGTAGTGTGACAGTGATCAGATATCTCGAGATAGCTAGTGAGACTGATTAGTGATTGCACGAGGCACTATGTATGTACAAGCAAATCCACGCCCCCAGACAATGACACAGCTGAATGGAAGGTTAGAATTGTCGTATCCTAAGCTTTACCAGGAGGGAGGTTATTGAATTTCTACTGCTGCTTAAGGAGTTTGTTGTTGACAGAATGTGCTCTATTCATCGGAAACCATAGCTACATCATACACCAAAAGAGGTATAACAGAGGCCGGCGGTTCATCAAGCCAACTGTCATCACCGAGCTAACCTAGCTAGTTCATGAGCCACCACATTAGCTTCGCAATGATTATGCACAAACTGGATACTAGGAAATTCAGTAGCTATGTGGTAGAAGTAATCGAATGTCGATGGAAATTACGTGGACCATGAGAATTGCTAAAATGGTGATATGACAGTCTGATGGCTTCTAGGGTTATCGGTGGTTAGAACCAGCATCGGGTAAGAACAAGACACACTACAATTACTGGTGGTTGAAAATAAGGGGAGAAGAAAGGTCTTAACACCCAACATGTTGGTAAAAGTGGGGTTGATTGAAGTGAGTACAGAATGATTATGCCCTGTTTCTGATTCCAAGGACATGCAACAGTTGAAGAATCCCCAACAAACAACCAGGGCGCATAGCATTCCCATCAGTGTCTTCTCAGCCATGAGACATTCTTCATGGATGAATTGAACCTGGGAGGGAAAATTAGCAACAAACTTGGATCATAACAATTCACCAGAACAGCAGCATATCTCGAGAACTTCCACGTCAACACAAGATTAGGTTGAGTAAGACAAAAGATGGACTGGAACTCATGTATATGAAAAACATTTGAACTGGTCAACCATGCTCAGAGCATAAACGTTGACAGCACTTAAAATCACATGGTACTGAACTCCTGGCCACGCCGGTTCAAAAACAACCCTATGATTGCTGAAAACTAAGGTGATAGCCCTAGTCGTCCTGCAAATCATGGTGCGAGAGGCTCTAGCTGAAGAGAGATTATTGGCTTATTATCATGCTCATCAATTCCTCACGGAAACTGTCCACCCAGGTCTCTGCAGGGAAGGATAATAAGTAGCACCAGCAACCACCATTTTTCTGCTTGCAGAAAAAAGACCATATTAGTAGCAGTATTCATTGATTTTTCACTTTCCTATCTAAAAGGGCAAAAGGAAAAACCAATAATATGACTCCAATATTTCGAACAAGGCACATCATGGGGGGAATTTATTCTGTAGACCCTATTTCAATCATGTAAATAATACACCGCCAGGAAAGAGCTTTATTCATATGGTCCCACTTGAGCAATCAGCAACGGATAGAAGCACATCAACTATTGCTATTGAGTGGTCAGTAGCAGAGTCAGTTTTGGAAGTACATCAATTAGCCACAACTAGCAATACTAGCAGGGCCCCAGATTATTATGCAGTTCACTGTAATAAACAAATAATTGTTTCTCAGTTCAAAAGTTGCATAAAGATCAAACATGTACTTGCAATAGATCTGAAATATTCAAATCTAAACATTACATATCCGTTAAATAGCACTTGCAGTGACAGATCGATAATCGACCACCTCATTAGACCTAAGACATGACTGCAAAATGTTACCAGATAATAATTTTCGTGATAGATGATGACGCCTAGCTTTGTTTGCCATGACATGTATCCTAGACTGTAGACCATGTTGATAAATATACAGCTTCTTTTGTCCTCAGGTGTCAAAATAGTTTTCTTGAAAGTTCATCGTCAACATAATACATCATGGATAAAATATCTACACACATTCTACTAGCTACATAATTATAGCCAGGCGATACAATGTGAGTGTGATAAACTATATCTTAGGAACATAGGTAGCACTCAATGCCTACTATCTGGAACCACTGAGTGATGGACTGGTTGCGAAGAAAACAAAGAAAAAATCTAAACAAACAGAGGTTAACAAAAGAGAACATCCAAATACCAAAAGAAGCACAAATATGTAAATCAAACATCCAACAAATGCCCCCAATAACAAGGATATGTGATGAAACAAACAGTGATTCACATAGGTTGCGATGCAATTTCACAGACAACGCACAGAATTACCATAGGCATACGAAAATAAGTCATGTGACACAAATAGTTTGAAGGTGGGTCATGACTCGTGACTCATGAGGCTTGCACCATAAAAGGATGGACTGACTTATGTTCAATGAAAACACTCGTCTATGGATGGGAGATCGAGAAGCTTGACCCCTAGATGAGCAAAGGTAATTTGTGGTAGATGATGGGGGCTGGGCAAATAATCATGGAAATTGACATGTAAAGTACCAAAATGACGAAGTGTATACTTCAGCAATCACCTATAAAAAATGTAGCTCAATAGCAAACAGAAATAGATTATGCACTAGTGGGTGCTAATGTGATTAGTTGTAGTCTATACATTAGCAACGGCTACCAAACTAACCTAAGCCACAGGGTAAAAGTAGCATGTCCTCAGTTCCTACTCCAGTATCGAATGCATGAATGCCACAGTAATAAGTGGCAATTCAAATGTTTTAGAAGAGCACCAAATACAATACCTCAAAAGTGTTTACATGGGTCACTACAATGCATTATGTGCGCTTCTGTTAGGAAGATTCTTAATCCATATGTACGTGGTAACTGGCAATACAACAAAGGAACAGTCCATATGGCTAAATATTAACAAAAATATCAACTAACCTAACAAAAGCGCCACACGCCCACACAAGATAGCAACCCATTAAGTGGTAACACAATTCAAGAAAGAAGGTTTTACATTGGCATGGAAAGCCCATGATTATTTAACACATGCACATGCTAGTATTAGAATCAGTGCAGCACTAAAATTTCCGATACAAGCAAAATAAGATGCAAATTCAAACTGGCAAAATAAAAGTTTACCTAAATAAAAATTATTTGACAACCTTAATTCAGGATTACAAAATGAATTTTGCAACATGATTTACCAGCTGCGGCTACCTGAGACCTACCTAAATTAGATACCGGAACAAGGATAAAAAAATATTTCAGGAGCCCGATTTACCTGCTCATGAACACCAGTCTCGTGCATTCTGGAACATGCGCAACCAAGGACTCGGGCCACCCTTCTCAACCTGCCATTCCTTGGGATACCATGGATATTGCCACATCATGAAGGAACGCTCTGGGTGTGGCATCATAGCAAGGTGTCTTCCATTAGGGGAGCAAAGGGCCGCAATACCAAGAGGAGAACCATTAGGGTTGAAAGGATAGACCTCGGTGGCATTGTTAGCATCATCACAATACCGCAGAGGGGCCAGATTGGAGTCAACAATACCAGATAAAATATTTTCATCAGGGAACAAGGCTCTCCCTTCACCATGGGCAGCCCAAATGCCCAAGGTAGAGCCTTCCATACCTCTGAACATTATAGCAGGAGAATCCCCTATGGCCACACTGGTGAACCGGCACTCGAAACGGCCAGATTCATTGTGAATGAACCTTGGCTGGGACATGTCTCCACCTGTACCAAGGGAACCTCCGATATCTGGTCCTGGCACCCAACCGAGAAGGGCCATGAGCTGACACCCGTTGCACACTCCAATGCTGAACGTATCTGGCCTATTGTAGAACTCTTGGAACTGCTGTATGAGCGGCTGGTTGAACCTGATAGACGCTGCCCAGCCTTTTGCTGAATCTAGAACATCAGCATAGCTAAAACCACCAACAAATGCAATCCCACGGAATTCCGTCAGAGAGGCCTTCTGATTCAAGAGGTCTGACATTGATATGTCCCATGGTTCAAAGCCAGCAGCATGGAATGCAGCTGCCATTTCCCTATCACTGTTGCTTCCTTCTTCGCGGATGATGGCAACCTTCGGTTTGGAGGATGCAGTCAGTCGCTTCTTGTCTGTAAATTCGGGGGTAAAAGACAATTGCCACGAAGGTGATGTTCGGCTTTTTAAGCCTTCTTTCTCAAGCTTGACACAAGATTTCAGCCGCTGTAGCTCCTCAAGCTGGAAGCTTGTTTCTTCCCATAGATCCCTGAGGTCTGAAGTGCTTTCCTTCAGGCACACCCCACCATCAACAACCAGTTCTATCTCTGCTGTTGTATTTACTTTTCCAATTATGTTAACCGAAACACCTGCTGCTTGAAACTTCTGCTCTACAGCAGCAAGGTCATTTGAGTGCACTTCAATAACAAGACCAAGCTCCTCGGCAAAAAGTGCTTGCAGAAGATCACTGTCTTTTAAGTCAATGTTGAGATTCAAACCACAGTTGCCAGCAAATGCCATCTCCAGAATAGTAACTATAAGCCCACCATCACTAATATCATGACCGGCGGAAATAAGACGTTCACCGAGCAATTCCTGAACAGCCTCAAATACTTTCTTCAAGTAAGGGACATCTTCTATGTCTGGGCAGTCATTTCCAATTTGGTCAAACGCCTGCGTGAGAGCAGAACAACCAAGCCGACGCTTTCCTTTAGCCAGATCAATGTGCAACAAGACACCGTCCTTTCCAAGCTTCAAATCCGGAGTAACTGTCAAAGTTATATCAGGACAGGTCACATAAGCACTGATGACAAGATTTCCAGGAGCCTTGACTACCTCGCCATCACACTGAGCAGCCATAGAAAGGCTGTCCTTTCCACCATCAATTGCAATACCAAGTTCAATCATGCAGTCAGCTAATGCAACAGCGGCATCATACATGTCTGCTCCTTCTCCGTCAAGCTTTGCAGCATACATCCAGTTACCACTTGCTTTGACATCAGAAAGTGAAGTAACTTTAGCCCAAACCAGATTGGTCAAGGCCTCCCCAACAGCAAGCCTTGCCATGGCCTTGGGATTAAGTAAACCCTTCATTGGTTGTTCTCCAATAGCGCAAGCACCACCTGTAAGATCTGTGTATGTTTGTGCAATCACAGCAACATCAGCAAGTGGAAGTTGAAGAGGACCAACAGTCTGCTGTTGTGCAACAAGACCTGTCACACACCTGTCAACCTTTGTGGTCAAGAAACGCTTTGAACATACAGAAGGCAGTTTCAATACTCGCTTAAGAATATCCATTAGTGTGACCTCAGGTGCAATATCTAAGGGCTCACCCAATCGAGGAACTCGCTTAAATTCAAAGGTCTTCTGAGGCATATCTCCTAAAACCTTTTCAAGCTGAAGATCAACAACAGGGGTCGGAGGAGGAAGGCCGTTTAACTTGGCATGCTCCACAGCAGCACTATCGACCAAAACAATCTTTCCACTGCCATCAATTTCCCCAAGGACAGCCATTGAGACTCTTTCTCTCACACAAAGTGACTCCAACAGGCTTCTGCTCTCAGGCTTCACCAATAATGCATCTTGTTCCTGGTATTCAGCACCCCAGATCTCCAAGACAGATAATGTATGATCGCCAACAACAACTGAACGGATATCAATTTCAGCACCCTCCGGATATATTATTTCTTTCACAACATTGCAATTTCCACCAGCTCCCTGGTCATGAATGCTGATAATTGGGTTATTCTCTCCCATTTCTACGCATGCCCTGATCACACGATACAGTTTCTGTGACATTTCGGCATCTCCGCGCTGCACTGCATTGAAATCAAGCTCTGCATCGTTTTGTCCACTAACCATACTTGAGGCAGCACCACCACCCATACCAATTCTATATGCTGGACCACCAATCTTCACAACTAGCATGCCAATTTCCGGATCCCCCTTCGATATATGCGCATGATCAATCTGGCCTATTGCTCCACTGAACATTATTGGCTTTAACCACTCACGACGCTCCCCATTTGGCAACCTCGTACCAAAGTTTCTTGTAAATCCCTGAATCATAGGCTCGCCAAACTTGTTACCATAGTCAGAAGCACCATCACTAGCATCAATAAGGATCTGCAATGGAGAAGCTAAGTTTGATGGGTATGAAAAGGATGAATCCTCCCAAGGTGCATATGATTCTTCCATTCGAAGGTTTCCAACACAATAACCAGCCGTGGAAGCAACGACAAAAGAACCTCTCCCAGTGGCATGTGTGTCTCTTATGCGACCGCCTGCACCTGTTTCAGCTCCTGGGTAAGGTGCCACAGCACATGGAAAATTATGGGTTTCTGCTGTGAACAAAATGTCAAGCTCACGCATCATAAGGGATAATGGTGAAGTGCAGCCTGGTAGTGCTGGACGCAGATGATTTACTGGGTGTCCTTTTATTGCACTTGAGTTATCCTTAAAACCAATGACAGAGTTATTAGGGTTGGCCTTCAAAGGGCTCTTCACTAACTGAAACAAAGTACTAGCCATGGTCTCTCCATCTATCACAAGCTTTCCGTTAAAAAACCAATGCCTACTATGCTCACTATTGGATTGTGCTATGTCAAAAAGTTCGACAGTAGTTGGATTGCGCTTGATGTCATCTCTGAATAGGTGGGTGTAGTATTTGATATCTTGTTCATCAAAAGCAAGCCCCATTTTCATATTTATTTCTTCCAATGCTTCATTTCCCCTTTCAATGACTGGTATGACCATGACAGGTTCTGGAACTACATCTGACCAAAATGATGTGAGCTTGCTAGGATAAACACACTCTGTCATCCGGTCATGAATCAGAGCAGTAAAGCTGTTGAGTTGGCTTTCATCAAGTGCTCCACTGCCAGGCTGAAGGCACAAAAGATATCTTCGAGATCTCTCCAAGCGAGTTACTTCCACTAATGATAGAGCTTTACAAATCGAGACAGCATTGGTCGAGAAAGCAGTTGAAAATGTCATCCGTGGCCCAACCTCAACAAGGACAGAATAAGGGCTGCTAGAGATTTCCTCCTCAAGAAAGCTCATTGTTTGTAAGTTATCAGGTTCATAAGTTTCGGCGAGGAGCCACTGAAGTGTTGCAAGCTTATCAGAAGCTAGTCCCTTCTCCAATTCCACATTAAAACATTGCTCAGTCTTTATGCCAATAATATTACACGAAACTTTTGCCTGAACTTTCCTGAGTAACTCCTCAGTTTCATTGTCTTGAAGAAATGGTTGACGGTAGAAGTGAATAATCCTTGATCTTGATTCTACCTCATCAACGGATTCCTCTGTCAATGGGCTAGTAACACCCTTGTATACTGAAGCACTGGGAGCATGCCTTGTTCTGTTATTTGGAACGGTAACTCTTTGTTTAGGTAACCTGCAAAGATGCCGCACGTCCAAGCAGTGTCGAACCATCCGTGACCTTCTCAACCAAGGATTTCTTGCAGAGATGAAACCAGGCCTTTGTTTTCCCTACTCAGAGCACACAAATAAGCATATGAGAAAGGTTAAATAGAGAAAAGAGAAGCATAAGTAAAGCTAGGTGCTAGTGACGCTGTTGGTTTTATGTAAGGCACAGTTTCACTGTCCTAAACTGAACTCGGCCAAACTTCTCATACAATACTTTGACAAATCACAAATCGTCAGAAAATGTGGTGGGATACAATTATACGAATCCCGACAGCATAAATTTTGGTACTAATTGAAGGTCAAAGAAGGATGATCTATCTGCGTAACTTTTTAAGTGGGTGCATACAGCATACCATATTGCTAGGAAAACACTGAAGGCGCAGCATACTGTTTCCTGTCATTTCACCAAGAGATGCCATATTTCAGGGAAAATCCGGGGAACAGATACTCCAAAAACCTGTAAAGCACGAAAGAGTAAATCAGGTATTGACCATAAGTCCATAACTCAAGTTTATTCTACAAGGTATGAAAGTAGACATTATATTTTATATCATCTGCAAAAAGTCATCTAACATATGCGTGTACACAGGTCAAGACCCGTTCCTACAAGTGCTCACCGAGTCCTCACCACCGCCTATCTGTAAGTGCTCTCGGTCTCAAGTGATATCCTACTTGCCTTGCAATTTTACTCAGCACACAACTGCTATAGTCTACTGTATTACACAGAACAGTAAGTAGGCTTTCAGCACATGAAAGATTTACAGCTGCATGTAGCATGAAATATTCTGTTTTCAGCTGTTCAATTGCACGAACCCAATGGGCAAGCGTCTTCAACCGTATCACCCCCCATCAGTGGAACCCCTCAACATTTGATACCATCCCCCCGTCAGCTGAACCACCAATTTTTGTAATACAACGGCGATGATAGCACATCACACAGCAAGCAAATCGACAACAAGCTGGATGGATGGATTGGGACATCCATCCTGGAAGGGAAGTTTTTATCAGATTGAACTGAGACTACGGTACTGAGTTTGAGAGGCCGACCTGGCTGTACGCTGCAGACCAGCACGAACTCGGCGTACCGGGCGGTCGCCGATGTCGCCGCTCCTGTACGCCCGCCCCGCCGCGAAGTCCTCGGCTGCACGCACGAGGTAGCCGCGCCGCACACTGACGCAGAGCAAGGACGGCAGTAAGCGCGAGGGCGGCGGCGGCGGAAAGAGGGCGTGTCCTCCTCTCGTTTTACCTTTTTTTTTCTCCTTTTCGATGGAATCGTTTCCTTTCTCCCTCCGAGAATAATTTCCCTTTCGTTGTTTTAATTTCCTTTTTCTTTGTGAGAAATTTCTCTCCTTTCATTTTTTTTGAGAGAATCCTTTCATTTTCTAGGTTTATATTCGAGATAGACTGTGTCCGTCTGGACTGAGTGGGCCTCTGCGTGATTAGACATAATGTAGCCCAAGTGTAGGCCCATACAGTAAGAGTGTGTTCGGAATGGAACGGTTCCATTCCACCGGAATGGAATGGCTCCATCCTTAAACAAAGTGGCCACTAGGAGACGAGTCAATAGGTCCGTAAAGAAAGTTACCCCTCCGGGTTAGAACAAAAAATTGTAATGGAATGGTTTTATCCTCGTGTTTGGTTGGAGAATTGAAAAGCGGAATGGAACGGTGTTATTTGTTAAACATTCAATTAATTAGAATTTAAATTAATTTTTTTACCCAAAATCGGAGTTAACAGACAAAATTAACAAATCGCCGTTCGGCCTAGCTCCGGCCCTAGCTCCGGCCTTGCTCCGGCCCGGCCGGCCCTAGCTCCGGCCGGCCTTGCTTCGGCCCGGCCGCCGCCACGCCTTGCTCCGGCGGGTCGTCGCCGTTCTCGGGCCGGCCGCCGTCCCTGCTCGCTTGGCACGTCGCCGTCCTGCTCGCCTGGCCCGTCGCGTGGAGAGTCCAAATCGAAGTGGAGCCGCCGTCCTGCTCGCCTGGCCCGTCGCCGTCACGCCTTGGCTCCGGCCGGCGGCCGCCGTCGCGCCTTGCTCTGGGCGCGGCCGTGCCTTGCTCCGCCCCGGCCGCCGCCGTCCGCCGTCGCCCACCTCATCCGGCCACGACGACTGCCAGTTGCCGCCGTCCTCCGTCGCCTACCTCCGGGTGTGGCCGCCCCTTGCTCCGGCTCGGCAGCCGTCGCGCCCACCTCGTCCGGCCGCGCCTTGCTCCAATTCCATCCCTCGCTAACCATCGCCACTGCTCGTTAACTACGACCGATTCCACCTCGTTCCACCTCGTTCGGCCGAATCGTCCGGACGGGTGCGTTCCGCATATTACAGGAATATTCCCTCTCGGGGAACCATTACATTCCATTCCATCTACAAACCGAACACTAGAACGAGTCCTAGGTGCGGAATGGTTCCGTTCCATTCCAGCTGATTCCAGAACCGAACACACCCTAAATATGGTCGCCCTATTTTTCACTGGAAACTGGTCTCGAAACACAACTACACAAGACTCCTCATCTTCGGGGCCGTCCAATTGAGATTTACGAACTATCAGATCTTGTTTTCACCTTGCGGTGAGCCATCCTGAGTTGTTGCATTGTAGAAAAAAAAATAGCAGCGAAAAAATCGTAAGCTTGCCGGATCGATGGTTTTTTTTTCGAAACGAGGTGTGTCCCAGCTTCTGCATCAAACGATGCACACAGCCATTTATTGTATTATTTCAGAATATCAAAGTTTACATATCATGGGTCACATAAGGTTGAAACATGTATCAATCATCAAAAATAGGACAATATAAAGCAACTAAGCATCTCGAAGTTGACTGATATGTTGACACGAAGCCAATATATCCTGAGTGACCTCCAGGAGCCGTGTACATTTAGAATCCATAAGACCTCGCTGGTCCAACGGTAGGAGGAAAGTCCATAGGTGGATCCAATGGACTGCCATATTAAAACATGAAAGGTTCTTGTTCGATTAAAAACAAGGTTATTTCGACAGTTCCAAATCGACCGACAAATAGCTGAGACACCAATACGAATTCGGGCCTTAGTCTGTTTATCGATCACATTCAGCCAATTACCAAACATATTAGTAATATTGGCAGGTGGTGTAATGTTGTATGTACTATGAACAATACGCCAAACAATTTTTGCAAATGGACAAGAGATGAATAAACGCTCCACATTCTCCTCTGAGCCACAGAAAAGACATTTAGTGCATCCCTGCCAATTTCTTCTAGCAAGGTTATCTTTCTGAGCAAGACTTTTCTATTAAGGAACCACATAAAAACTTTTATCTTGAGTGGTATTTTTAGTTTCCATAGGTATTTACGCAAGAATCTCGTGTGGACATTTATTAAATCTTCATACATAGACTTGACCGTAAAAATACCGGTGGCCGTTAAATTCCACACAAAGGTGTCAGAATCCGATAAATGCACCTCCCAGTCTATGGCATAAGTGAGACCAAGCATCCCACTTGTCACCAATTAGGGGCCTTCTGAAACTTATATTCAGTGGGGCACTGGATAACACACTGTTAACCAAAACATTTTTCCGTTGAACAATGTTGTAGAGTGATGGATATCGGGATCGTAACGAGGTGTCACCCAACCACGTATCTTCCCAAAATCTAGTAGAGCGGCTGTCACCAATTTTTAAAGTGCCTCTGTTAAAGAACTCATCTTTAACTCTCATAAGGCCTTTCAAAAGAGTGAATCGATTGGGTTAGCTTCCACCTGAGCCAAAGTTTTGGTGGATAAATACTTGTTATGTAACAATTCTTGCCACACCCCTTCTTCATTTAACAGTTTAAATAGCCATTTACTCAAAAGGCATTTATTTTTCAGCTCTAGGACCTCGACCCCTAAACCCCCTTGGTCTTTGGGTTAATCAGTATTTTCGTTTATTCTCGTCATTTTGACAAAAGAAACGCGATATGTAAACGTTGAGTCTTTTCCTTACCCCTTTAGGTATTTCAAGAAATGACAACATAAACATTGGCAGGCTTGTTAATACTGAATTAACTAGGACAAGATGATCTCCGTAAGAGAGCATCTTCCCCTTCCAACAAGTAAGTTTCCCGTCAAAACGACATTCGAGTGGGTACCACTCAGAGTTGAGAAGTTTCCTATAGTGAATAGGCACTCTGAAAGGACAAACGATGTCGCCTAGAGGGGGGTGAATAGGTGATTTAAAAACTTTTACGGTTTAAGGCGTGATAATTGCGGAATAAAACTAGGTGTTTAAATTAACAAGCCAACAGCCTAAATAAACTAGGCTCACATATATGCACCAACAACTTATGCTAAGCAAGACAAACAACAAGGTGATAGCAAGATATAAAACTTCAAGCACGAAGGCTATCACAATGTAAATTGCATAAGTAAAGAGCTCGGGTATAGAAATAACCAAGGCACGCGGAGACGATGATGTATTCCCGAGTTCCTCCTTGTTAAGGCAGTACGTCTCGTTGGAGGGGTGTGAGCTCGCCATAAAAATCCTACTCAAGACGCCACAAAAGGGCTCACCCTATTCTCTGATGAACCTCACCCCAAGGGTTAGGTTCACCTTCCACTATCGGAATCCTTAAAGGCGGAATCCGGAGCCTTTAGAACGATCTTGGGGTACACACCCACAACTCAATCGGGGGCTCCCAAATCCTGCCCGAAGCTTCACAACTCGAATTCTTCATGACACCACCAACCGTCTAGGGTACACAATGCACCCAAGAGGCACAAGCTCTTGGGAACACAATGCACCCAAGAGTAACAATCTTCTCGAACTTCAATCCCACGTATCACCGTGGGGAACTCAAACCTATGCACCAAATGCAAAAGGCAAGACCACACAAGGTGGTCAAGTCCTTCACTCCCAAATCCAACCAAAGCAACTAATGCTAGGGAGGGATTTGAGAGGAAGAACAAAGAGGAGAACCACAAAAGAACTCCAAGGACTAGATCCACTATGTTCCCCTCACTTAGAGGAGAGATTGTTCGGTGGAAACATAGATCTAGATCTCCTCTCTTGAATCCCTAAAGATGGGCAAGAATCATTGGAGGGATTTAGAGAAACCCAAGCTTTTTCGAGGTCAAACAATGGAGGAGAGAGGAAAAGAATGGGCAGCCTCCTCTTGGGGAAGAAGGAGGCTATTTATAGCCTCCCCCAAAATCTGACCGTTACAACCACGGGAGGCCGGATATTCCGGGGTTAAGGGCCGGATATTCCGGTGCCCGGAAATTTCCGGAGCAAACCTACGGTGCAAAGATCCGGACCCCCTCCAGAGAGGAAAACGCAAAAAGACTTGGCCAAAATATTCTGGACCGGATATTCCGAACCAAAGACCGGAATTTCTGCGCCCCCCGGAAATTTCCGGGGCAAATTCCAGATCCCCTCCAGAGAGAATCGCCGAAAGGACTTATCCAAAAAAACTCGAATGAAAGATATGGGCCGGAACTTCCGCCCCTCTGAAAAAATGCAGAAAGTGCAAAACGAAAGCGGGCATATCTGAAAGAACATTTGTCTTTCCCTCTATGTTTTGTGTGTTAGATAACAACACTTGTGATAATTTGATATGTTGCTAAGTGTGGCAGGGTTGAAATGACACTTGCTGGAATTTTGCCGATTACCAAAAAGGAGAATCTTTGGTGGTTTTATAGAGGGCGTGGTTGTGCTCTGGCTTGCCGGCCTGGCCGGGCTCAGGCCGGCCCCAGGCCGGGCGGCTCGGGTGGGTGGCCGGCCTTGTGCCTGCCTGCCCAGCCCAGGCCGGCCCCAGGCCGGGCGGCTCGGGTGGGTGGTCGGCCCTCGTGCCTGCCTGCCCAGCCCAGGCCAGCCCCAGGCCGGGTGGCTCGGGTGGGTGGCCGGCCTGTTTGGCTGCCCAGCCCAGGCCGGGGCAAGGCCGACAGCCTCGGGCCTCTGCCCGACCTCCGTGCCAGGCCTGCCGGCCCAGGCCGGGCTGAGTCCGGCCTCTCTGCAAAATGCTGTTCTCCTCCACCGACAGGCCGGCCTGGCCGGCCCCCAGGCCGAGCTCAGGCCGGGCACTCTGCGCACTGCTTTTTGTCCCCAACGGCTCAATTATTGGGGAGGGGTATTTATACCCCTTCCCCTACCTTCAGCCAGCTAGCAAGCTCAACATTGAAGACCACCATTATTGCAAGCTCAAATTCGATAGATCTCCCAATTCCTCCACTCAAATTCATCGATCTTCGGAGGATTGAAGGAGAAGGTCCCGATCTACATCTTCACCAAGTCGTTCTTCATTTCCCCCTCTTTCTCTTGAGGGATTGTGTTTCTAGGGTTAGCTTTGTGTTACCCTAGAATCTCTTGCTCACTGTAATTGTTACAGACTTGTGATTTGGGAGCCCCCAATTAAGTTGTGGGTCTGTGCCCCAATACCGTTGTAAGGGCTCCGGATTCCGCCTTGAAGGACTCCGATAGTGGAAGGTGAACCAAGCCTTTGTGGCGAAGTTCATCGGAGAATAGGGTGAGGCCTTCGTGGCGTTGAGTAGGCCTTTGTGGCGAGCTCACACCCCTCCAACGAGACGTACTCCCTTAACAAGGAGGAACTCGGGAATACATCCTTGTCTCCGCGTGCTTCCGCTTTCGGTTATCTCTTTCCCTTAGTTGTCTTTACTTGTATCGTTAATTGCCTAGTTGTTTTAGTTTGCTTCTCATATAGGTAAATTCACCGTAGTTGCATATCTAGATAATTTACCTTTGTGTTAAGCCAAAATCGGAAAAAGAATTAAAAATTGGTGTAGCACCTATTCACCCCCCCCCTCTAGGTGCCCATACGATCCTTTCAATTGGTATCAGAGCCTTGGCTCTTAAGTTAGGCTTCACCGCCTAAGAGAGTATGGGTGACGGTGATGGTGTTACGGGTGGTAGCACTCCCCCGGTGTCCATGGATGATCTCAAGAATTTGGAAACAAGCTTGACATCATCCATGAACACTCAAATGGAGGAGTTGCGTGCTATGATGAGGCAACTCTTGAAGGCTAACACGCCACCCGCCACACCATCCCTAGAGGCCAATGGTTCCGCCGCGCATAGTGGGGAGGGCGAACAACACACTAATGAATCCCCTCCTAAAATTGATGGTGGGAAGCCGGAGTACCATGGGGTTCCATTCACGTACTCGGTTGACCCACCCATCCCGCATTATCATATAAACAATAGGGGTGATCCACCTAAGTTTAATCCATCTTGTTTTACTAATTGGCAATTTATGATGAGATCTCATATCAAGAGCGCTTCAAGCGAGCTATGGAGAATCATTCAAGTTGGGTTCAAGGCCGTCGATCCAAACAACATGACAAGAAGAGAAGTTGTGGATGGTCAAATCAATGACTTGGCTCTCAATATGATTCATACCGCCGTGGGAGAAAAACACATGTCTCTCATTGAGATGGCCACCACCGCCAAAGAAGCTTGGGATATTCTCACTCAAGAGTTTATCGGTAATGAGAGCATGCAAAGGAATAGATTTGAAGCCTTGAGCAACCAAGCCGAGGGCTTTTTCATGGTAGAGGGTGAAGATCATGAAGAAATGTATCAAAGACTCAAGACCCTTGCTACTCAATTTCGAGCCCTTGGTGCAACCTATGTGGATGATGCTTGGATCAAGAGGAAGTATGTGAGCGCCCTTTGGCCGTTTGAATCCACCGAATTGAAGAGTCTCCAAGGAAGACACAACTACCACCTCATGTCATCTAATGAAGTCATGCAAGAGATGGCGGCATACAAGGTGGCCGCCAAGAACGCCGAAGATGCTCGAGCCCGAGCCATTGGAATGCATAGAGGATCTTCACTTGCTTTGAAGGCCAAGGTTGTGGAGCAAGAAGATGATGATGAGGCTCAAGAAGATGTGTCACATTGGGATCCCAAAGAACTTCAAGATACTCTCAAGGGCTATGCATGTCGTGGGGTTGTCACGACAAGTCCTTCCTCAGGGAAGGTGAGTTCTGGGGCCATTGATGATCGAAGTACGTAGGAGTTGTTAATATCGCTAAGGGACAAGGATTTACCCAGGTTCGGCCCCTCTTGATCGAGGTAAAGACCTACTTCCTGCTTCTCTTTATTACTTGGATTGGTTCTCGATTACAAGGCTTCGGCTCCTATCTGGGGAGTCGGCGACTACGGGTTTGGTGTTTCTTGAGAGCTTATCGATCTAAGGTCCAGGACCCCGCTTATAAAGGTGGCCGGGTCCCTGGTTTTACAACTTACACCGAGTCACAGTTAGACACGGAGTCCTATTCTAGGTCTTGGCCTTCCAAGTTAGAACTCCGGGTTGTACTTGGACTCCTTCCTGATGGGTCCCTTCTTCGCCATGGGCTTTGGTCGGCTTGTCTCCAGCCCGGCCCATGTGACTTGATGCGTGACTCGGCTCTGGCCTTCTTTGTAGTGCCCTCGCTTAGAAAAGCAAGCACACATCATGAAATATGCTATTCCCTGGATCGAGTACGGATAGCAATTCATAAAAGATGTAATACCATGCATAAATGTCAAATTATTACAACGTGACACGAATGATCCAGGATTAAAATAATCCATTACATCTTCGCATAGCACAAGGCTAGCTTTAAACATGTAAATGGTCCAACACCTTATTTCAGAGTCCACACGCAGACAAAATAATAACACAGAGCTCCATCATCTTCATGAGCCACTGGCGTTCATGTTGGTTGTAAGCTCGGAACGTCCTCACTCGTCATCATAGTAACCTGCAACATTAACGTTGCAGCCCAGAGAATTTGGGTCAAAACCTTGTGACAGGCCGGCAAGTAATATACTGGTGGCATATAATTGGCAAGACTAAATCTACATGCTTATTTGGCTGGTGGAGTTTCAAGGCTATTTGCGGAAAGCCAATTTTAGCCTATACTTTCAAAATCATTTCTTTCTTTTCCAAAACTTTAAGAGACATCCCTGGGCACACCAGTGTCTCACATCCCCCATGTTCACCCATCAAATTTTATTTAAGAAATTGGAATGAAGAGATCTTCTGTCGACATCCATGTCTGGTCACTCGTGAATTGTCCGTTACCGGGGACACGGCTATGATCATAGTTTTCTACTCTCGAGAGTTTGTGGCACTTTCCCCACTAGACTCGATCAACCCATTCTATCCTTAACTCTCATTTAGTGAAAAGGAAAGGAGAAGACCGAGACGAGACTTTTTCAGAAGTGTCTTCCCGTGGTACTACTAGCGAGATCACTGTCGTCCTATCCCTCTACATCATCAGATCTCACTGACCCAGGTCCACACAACTTACTCCGTCAAGACAGAGCCCATATGACTAGTGGTTGCACGGTCGGGCAAACAAACACGGCGTGACTTTAATCTCAAACCCTGGGTGGCAATCCACAAGTGTACATACTCAGGTTCACACCATTAAAATGGGCCTGAGCAGCCACTCAACATCGCCTCCGAAAGCCAACCAATCCACCCAGGTAGTAATTTAATTTAGTAGAAATTTTCCTTAACTTAACTACAATAAAACCATCATTTTTGCAGCAAGCCAATCAACTAAATTAAATTAGGTCACTACCATACAGGACATGTGGCTATCCTATCAGGTTTGCATAGCATAGCAATACTTGGTAAAACAACCTACACATGCAATTCTACTGAAAAGCCTACCATGCATATATACCAAAAATAGTAGGTCATTTATGAAATGTGTATATCACTTGCCTTGATTGTCGTACGAGTTGTCACAGCACTCACACTCCTGGCACTCTTCACAGTCTAAACAAACAAAGCAACAACACAACAATCAAAACAAAGCAAAGGACAAAGCAATACAATAAAATATGAATGCATGAGAAAGATGCAACTAACACAAGTTCAAATTAAATACATTCAAAAGTTATAACATTCTGTTTATAAACTATATGCATGATGCTCATGATTCATATTTTAATTGTTTAAAAGATTTAAAACAAAAACAATAGTCAAAATACTAATGCAAGAGATTTTATAAAGCAATTAAATATGCATGATGCAAAAGTATTCCACAAAAATGCTACTGGACAGGGACCACTAAAAGTAGCATTTTTGCAGAAGAAAACATTTTAAAATAATTTATAGATTAAAAGTTATGCCAAAATTACTCAAATTTCACATTTGAAATTTGAATAATTTTCAATTTGGCAAAACAGAAAACAAACTAGTCTAAATTATTCTACAGGTTCTGAGGTTTCCAAAAATATAAAGTTCTCTGAAAATGGCCCAGCCAATAAAAAGATATAAATGTTTTAATAACCAGGGGCCTTTCTGCAAAAAGGTCTAAATAAAATAATTCGGCTAAATGCCAGAAAACCATGGGCTGACGTGGCTGCTGACTGGGCCGTGACTGGGCTCTGACTGGGATCCTACGTGGCGCCTTTTTACTGGGCCGTACCGATTCGGTAAAGGAATTAAAAGGCAGCCGTTGGATCTAGATCCAACGGCCCGGATCTAATCGCATCTAAACAGAGGAGGCCGGCGGCGGCTAGGGTTTCGGGGAGCGGCGGTGCACGGCGGCGACGCGTCGGCATCGCGCGTTCCGGCGAACGGAGAAGGGATGGGGCGTCGTGGTGCTCACCGTGGGGATCAGGGAGACGAGGCGAGCTCGGTGGCGAGGGGGTGGCGCTCCGGGACGGGCTCCTCCGCCGGGGATTGCTCGCCGGAGTTGGTGTGGGCGGCGGCCGAAGGATGTCGCGGACGTGGGCGTCGACCTGAGGATGGCAAAGGCACCTAACGATGTCAAAAGGGCGCGCACGCGCGAGAGGAAACCGAAGGGGTGCAGGAGAGAGGAGGGGATGGCCGGAGTTGGCCGTGGACGCGGGTGCTTACCGGCGGCTACGGCGGAACGGCGGAGCTGCAAATGGGCAGCCCGGCGGCGGGGTGCTAGGGTTTCGGGGGTGGAGGAAAAGAGGGGAGCGGGGGGTTTAAATGGCACGGACGCCGGGGTCGATTGCGGCCTTCAATGGCCGGAGGGAATCACGGCCGGCGTGATTGCCGCGGGCGCGGCCGCGATTAGAGGAAGAGGACGGCCTGACAGGTGGGACCCACCTGTCGGCGTGAGGGAGAGAGAGAGAGAGGGCGGGGACGGTGCTGGGCTGCGGGGTGGAGGGAAGATGGGCTGGAGTTGGGCCTGGCAGAGGGTTGGCTTCGGGCTGGCTGGCCTCTTCCTTTTTTTTTAACCTTTTCTTTTTCTAAAAACAGAAATCAACATACTTTTCAAAATAGAAATTCAAATTGGTTCAAACCAATTTGAATAATTTTGTAAAAATACCCTTTATCAAACTAAAATATTTGGGATCATCTTTGCACAACTTTATTTACCAAAATACCCTTGGGCACAAAAAGGTAATTGTTGCTATTTCCCAACCTTTGGAAAAATTTGTAAAAATACTTTTTAGAGAACTTATTCAAAATACAAAAATTATGGCACTAGTCTTGTCATCAAATAAAATCAAAATATTTGAAATATTGACTAGGGTTACTTTGCACCCTCTATGTCAATTAATAAAATATAATTTTTTAATTTTGAAAACTTTTACTATTTCACGCAATTTAAATGCAACAAACACATGATGCTTATGAATGCCATGCATGATTTTGAGTTTTGCAACAAAACAACAAAAAGTTTTTGATCCCTCTGAATTTTCAAAAATTTGAAAATCTTGGGATGTTACATTCTTGGTCTTGGAGGGTCTACTTTCCGGGTCCATGGGCCTACCTATAAAGTATCCCCCCATCAGTAGCCCCCGAATTTATCTTGGGCGCAGCTTTGGCGGCTTCCTCTTACTCCTTGGTTCGACTCCTTTGTTCGACTCCTTGGATCGACTCCTCAAACTTGAGTCGCCAACTCATAAGTCGCTTGCTGCTAGCTCCAAGATAAATTCCTGCATAAAAACATAACATACACATAAAATTAGTCTTTCCTCGCCCCTTATTCGAGTCCATCACTCTTGACTTTGCATTAGCTGGCCGAGTTTGTTATGGCTCTTGTGAACAAGGACTGAAGAACTTGACGCTGTCACAGGACTTGTCTTTCTGAGACAAGCCGGCTCTTCTTCCACTTCTGTGACTTCACTTTCTCTTATCATTCTCTGTTTGACTCTTAACCACTGAACTATTATCCACAGATTTACCATGGATCGTTACTGTAACTGTCTAGGGTTTTTCCCTCCTTATAAATCACGAAGGGTAGGGTCCAGAGCCCTCACTTGTCCCTTTCGCCTCCAAAATTCTCTTTCTCCTTGCTCCCTTCTTTCCCGCGCGCAACACACCCCGCATGCTCGCCATGGCCCCAAGCGCGCCAAGGAAGCTTCCAAGGCCAAGGCCTCCGCGTCCAGCAGGACGATCGACATCGCCGCCGCGGCCGCCGCCGCCGCTAGAGCTCCATCATCGAAGCGCTCGATCTCCGCCGATTGGGGCGGATCTACTGTTACTGCCGAGCAACTTAAGGGGTATCGGCTTGCTGGCCTTCTTCCTTCCAATGTCAAGGCTCGAGCCCCTGGGGACGAGGTGGTGCCCTCTCCCGTGAAGGACGAGATCGTGATCTTCTCAGAACATCTGTTCCGCGGATTCACGCCCCCGGGTAACCTATTCTTCCGCCAGCTCCTTGATTTTTACAAACTGCGCATCCACGATTTGGCACCCAACTCTGTCCTCACTCTATCTAATTTCGTGACTCTTTGTGAGGATTACCTCCAAATCAAGCCAGACCTTGACCTCTGGCTTGAACTTTTCTATTGCAACCCCCAGCCCGAAACCTCTGGGGGCCCTCTCCTTCAATGCGGCGCTGTTGCTCTTCAGCGTCGCCTCCACTCTGTCTTCCCAAAGCCTGTTTTCCCTAACCGTGTCAAGGACTGGCACAAAACTTTCTTCTACTGCAAGGACACTTCTCCTGCAGATGAACCTCGACTCCCTCTGTTCTCTGAGGACCGCTTAGAGGCGACTCCTCTTATGAAGGCTAGGTGCTCGGAGGCTGCCCGGCCAAAGGTTGAGTCTTTGATCCTCCGAGTTCAGGCTCTTCTGTCTCATAACTTGGAAAACATGGACCTCATACGCTGCTGGATGACCTGGATAATTCAGCCGCTGACTCCTAGGACTCGGCTTATCTGTCAGTACACCCGCTGCGTGACCGATGACCTCCGCACAACAGATAAATTATCAGATGGTCTTGAACTTTGTCGGCTAATCAAAAAGCTGACTGGGAAGCCAGTGAAGGACCAAGCGCACTTTGGGCTCCAGCCCTTCTGCTCCACCAATCCAGCTCCTGACGTAAGCTTTTTACTTTGTTGCATTTTTAACTTGCTTTTTTCTGTCTCGTTTGCTAACTCATTCTCTCTGACTCTTTTGCAGCTAACTGACTCCTTCTGGAAGCCAGCCTCTGAAGCTGGAACTAGAGCTGAAACTGAAGCTGAGGATGAGGTTGAAGAGGAGACTCCTGTCACAGAGAAAACTACTGTGGCAGAAGATACTGATGATGATGATGACGAGGAGTTCTCTCAAGAGGCTCCCGTTGAGGATGATGATGGTGGTGAGGAGTCCTCTCCAGAGGCTCCTACCGAAAATGTTGTTGAAGAGGGGTCCTCTCAAGAGGCTCCTGTCTCTGAGCAGGAACACATGGCATCAAGTCCTGCAACTGTCCAGCCGACTTCGTCTGAAGAATCCTCAGGCGCGAAGAGTCGTTCCTCATCTCCCCCAGCTCCTGCTAGGAATGAATCTCGGGCGGCCGTCCCCAAGGTACCCCACTCTCGAGTCTTTCGGTCAAGCGGCTCCATTTCTAAACTTCAGGACTCTACGCAGAGCATCGTTGCTGCTAGGAAGAGGAAGCTACGTTCTGATGGACCTACAGATAATCCAGATCCATTGCCAACTTCCCACCAAAGAAAGTCGACCTCCCCTCCTGAGAAGGTTGACTCCTATCACTCTGGGATGTCCATGCCATCTTCTGACTCTCGGGCCTCCTTGGACCTTGATACCAACGTTTGGTATGACTTTTCTACTTACTTGTACTCATATGACTTCTGCATTTCTCTGTACTAAAATTTCTGCTGACTTCTGAATTTGTCTATTTCAGGGCTCGGCCTTGTCTGAAGGTCAACAAGCTCAAAAATATGACTGATGTCACCTCATCGCGTGGAACTTTCCCTCCGTCGACTTCCCAGACGACGAGCACAAAGACTGCTTCTTCAACACCTGCATCCGCAGGCGTCGCAGTTACTACTACAACTCCCACTATTCCCGAGTCCCCTTCAATGACTCGGGAGGCGACTCCACTGGTGTTCCAACCCTTCTCTGGGACTGGGATTCCTGTCGCTGTGCCTCAAGCTCCTCCGGCTCCTCCGAAGGCGGCTCCTGTAGCTCAACTGAACGACAAGCCGGCCAAGTCCTCCATTGACTACAGTCGACTTCGAGTGGCTGATAACTTGTCTTTCTCTGAAGCTTGGGCTGAGGCTGTCGACTTAAATGATCAATCAGCCAGGCTGAAGGATGACGAACAAGCGCCCCTTAGGTCTCTTCATATGATCCATAACGTAAGCTTTATGACTTCTATCCTTTATGCTTTCTGGTAGCCTCCTATTGCAGTAGCCCCTAAGCACCTGTCTGCGGTAACTTGTGACTAAGATAGGTGCTTTGCTCTGAACTTGAACTCAATTGCTTTGTAGAAAAAACTTGCACACTGTAGCCCCCAAGCACTGAGTCCTTAGCTCTACTAGGACTCGGGGCTGTTGATTTACTGACTGTTGGGTTCTTGGACCAAAAAACTTTTCCACGAGTAGCCCCCAAGCGCCGAGTTGTCAGCCTGCGACGACTTGGAGCTACAAATCAATGTAGTTAACTGGTACTTAGCTTATAGAAAAAAAATCTGCTCTGCGAGTAGCCCCCAAGCGCCAAGTTGTTAACTTGTGACGACTTGGAGCTACTGACTTGTTAACTAGGACCCATGCTTGCTGATTCTAAAGAAAAAATTGACTCCTGAGTAGCCCCCAAGCGCCAAGTTGTTAACTTGTGACGACTTGGAGCTCATGAATTCTCTACTTGACTTGTAAATCCTGACTTGTAAAATCTGACTTGTCAATTCTGATTTGTAAAATCTGACTTGTAATATCTGACTTATCAATTCTGACTTGTGAATTCTGACTTGTGCCTGCAGAACCTTATTTCAAAGATGAAGAGGGATATGAAGGAGTTGGAGGACCAGGCAGCTGCTAGTGCCAGGTCTGCTCAAGCTGAAAAAGAGCACTCCCTTCAACTTGAAAAGGATCTGAAGATTCTATCTGCTCAGCTGGAGCAGGTGAAAAAAGAGTCTGAGATTGCCAAAAAGACTGCACTGAAAGCTCACAATGAGCTAAAAGCAGTTTATGACACCTGTCGCAAGGGCATTGGAGCCATGTGCCAACATATATTTGGTAAGTTTGTGTCTTTGCTTACTCCTTCTTTACTCTTTGCTGAAGTACTTTTCAACTGTTATTGACTGATTTCTTTCTGTAGGGTCTGACTCCTCAAAACTCAAGCTGCCCGTTAGCAAGCAACTTCATGAGATGCTGGACCACTGTCATGGGCTGCAAGAGGGAGCCCGTGCTGTGGTGAAGTACTTGAATGCTAAAGGCAAGTGCCCCAAAGAGCCTGAACGTCTGATGGATGAGTTGTCCAGGGCACCAGGGTATATGCGCCTTTGGAAGCAATCCTCCTTGAGGAGAGCCTCCATCAGGATTCTTGCCTTAGCCCACAGCTATTACCCAACTGTCTTGGAGCCAGCATTGCTAACCATGGGGAAACCAGAGCAGCATGAAGATGGTACTCCATTCACCCAGGATGACTTCAAGGCTGAGGAGAAGTTGGTGCGCCCCTATGCTTGTGAGATTGCCAACAAGATGGACCCTGAGGTATGGGTTCATCATTATGACTTGGAAAACAAAAGGGTGGCTCCAGAGACTCCTGCGATCGTAAACTTTGGCCGTCCCTCACAGGACTCAGCTGGTGCCCCTCCTTCTGCTGCGCCGAGTTCTTCTACCCCGGCGGCTCCTGTTCTTGGCAACCCAACTGGTGACGAGCCTGTGCTGAAAACTCCTGCTGCGCCCACTCCTTCAAGAGCTATCTCTGGTGACGCCCAACAACAAGAAGAGCTAGCTAAGCACATGAAGAGTCCCAAAGGTATCGGTTTTCAAACGAAGAAAGTCGCCACCAAGCCTCCTGTGAAGCCGGCTCATGCCTCAGCTACTCAAGTTAAGGACAAATCTCCAGCCAAGGATTCCTCAGCTCCAGCCAAGAAGTCGACTCCTGTAAAGGATAATTCCCTTGATGATTATTAATCATTGTGTAATGATGTACTACTGGTGCTTAAACTTTTTAGCATTCTTAATTTGTGCCAATCGGCTTGTAATGACTTGCTTAACTTACTGTGACATTGATATGTCTTATCTATGCAAGTCATTGGTTGGTTCTTATAACCCGTCTAATTTTCCACTGATGAATAAGTAGGCCCTGCATGACTTCTCTTACAGTTTGTGCTGACAAGCTCCCAACTTCTTATGTCCTTAGGATTCATAAGAGCCGGAGACGAGTCATGCATGTAGATTAGCCATATTGCGCAAGCTGCATCTGACTTACCAGCGAGAAAATTAGGAAAAATTCGGCTACTGAGCTAGGTTCAAAGGTCTAAGCTTGACTTTTTTTCTGAAAAGCAAGCCCCCAAGAACCCTGATGATCAAATATAAAGAATAAAGCGCACTCACTGGGTGACTCGACACAAATTCACAGAAGCCGGCTTTATTTCCTTTGATCATAACAATTTGATTACATTGAGGCATGGCTCACTGGGTTCTTTGCCTTTCAACTCATGAAATTATTACAATTTAAGTATAGTAAGGACGTAACTGAGCTATGTTCCATGGCCTCTTTGCCTCTGCATATGGGTCTAGCGTATGAGCTGTGTCAGCTCCTTTACTTTCACTTGCCGGCTCTCGTACATCCATTAGATAGTACGACCCATTGTGCAAGTTCTTGCTTATGACAAACGGCCCTTCCCATGGTGGGGATAACTTGTGCATCCCTTCCCTGTTTTGGACGAGGCGAAGCACTAAGTTGCCTTCCTGGAAAGTCCGAGTCTTGATTCTGCGTGCATGATACCGCCGCAAGTCTGTGGCACCCCGATCCGGAGATCGAGTTACCCCATATATCAGTCCCAGGAGCACTGAATATATGACAACTTGATAACAGAACATAACTACTTTATTAAGGGGTCGGGAACCGACGATGGATTACAAGGGTCTCATTACAAGGCTGCGCCCTAGCGCACACAACAGTTTGTACATTATTTATCGAACATGACTTCATCAGAGGGCGTCAGCGGATTGGCGGAAGCGTGCGACGAAGAGGGCTTAACTCCACAGGGCTCTGCCTGGATACCGGATCTAGTTCTCGTACAAGGGGTACTCGGCGACGGGGGTAGGAGGATCTGGCCACATGAAAAGCCAGGTGAGTACATGGAATGTACTCGCAAGACATCAATCCACAATCAACCGTAACCAACGATCCTATATGGCATGGCATGTGCAAGTGCGAGTCCAAGCTTAACGGTTGGACTTAACTTACCTACTTACCTGTGACGAAAACCGTGGCTTATGAGAACGGGTCTCATTTCCACACAATAATATTCTCAACACTTAGGTTCTCAAGTTTGACCAACTCTGGTCCAACCCAAGCTCAGCTTTTGACCAACTATGGTCCACCTCAAGGCTTAGCTTTGACCAACTATGGTCCACGTTTCTGCTCATTCAGCTTTGGCCAACTCTGACCGCTTGGTGGATTTATTTCTCCGTGTTCGACTGGACTGACTCTAGTGTGACTGGACCCAACACCGTTCCTTAGGTAGGAACAATACTAGATTCTAGATTTGACACTCTCGAGAGGTTGCAACTTTTATCCACATGTTGGGGTCTAAGCTTGTACAACCGGTACCTGCCGCACAAACCTATTCCCCCGTAGCCGTCCGCTCTACCAAGACACTCCTTGTATAGCTACCGACTTACCACTCGGGCTAAGTCTTATGACGAAGTGAATCCGGCACGTCCCCAACTCATGAGCAACGCCTAGCTCCGGAACCTTCACAAGACTAGCCCCGACCACAACTAT
The DNA here is from genome assembly GCA_012064385.1 of Puccinellia tenuiflora. Lineage (NCBI taxonomy): Eukaryota > Viridiplantae > Streptophyta > Magnoliopsida > Poales > Poaceae > Puccinellia > Puccinellia tenuiflora. The sequence continues at coordinate 2,078,885 of QRDG01000529.1, forward strand.
GCAGTATCCGACTAGACTTGCCAAGTGGGTAGCATCAAAAGAGGTTCGATAGGCTACTAAGCTACGGTCTTCCCATTTCAACGACGCATGGTTGTGCGGGTGTGTTTGGCGAGTGGCACTATAAGACTCAATCTAGTCGACGGAGGTGGTTATCTTTTTAGTCAATTTTATTCTCAACCACAAGACAACAACAAATGTTAGTCCACAAGATATACATGAGCATAAAATAACCACATAGCAGTTTAGTAAGGTAAAGTAAGGTCAACCGGGCGAGGACGGAGATGTCTCCGGCCAGTAGCAGCCACGGGTCGAGTAAGAAATGAAAATGACAAAACCAACCGGGCGAGGACGGAGATGTCTCCGGCCAGTAGCAGCCACGGGTCGAGTAAGAAATGAAAATGACAAAATCAACCGGGCGAGGACGGAGATATCTCCGGCCAGTTGCAGCCACGGGTTGAGTAAATAAATACGCACACCCCACTTTGGGAGATCATAACTCTCTCAAAAAAATTCAGAAAAATGTGAATCTTTTTGCAGTAGCTTTGTTTTGAAATTGTCTATCCAATGGCACTGGTTTTGAAATATTTGAAGCTTATTTGCTTGGGAAGTTGTTGAGAATCTTTTTAAGGGGTTTTAATGCCTAGTTTTGATTTATTTAATAGATTCCAACCATTTTATCGAAGGAGAAGTTGATCCAACACCAGAAGGCAAGCCATCAGCCCCCAACCATCCGTTCCCAAGTCATCGATGCCTTATTGACTTGTTTGTTACTTGTTTGCACGATAGTTGCATCCCACATGTCTTATTTCATGCCTATTATTTCATATGACCTAATGCTACCTTTACTTTCTGCAATACGATAAACTCATGTTCCGTGAGTTGAGTTCCGGCCGGCGACTAAATACATGTTGGGCACCGCCCGCGTGGATTGAATCTCGCCTACTTTCAGTCCTATTATTCCAAGTAACTTTACTTTTCTGCAATACGATAAACCCATCAAGTGTGGGTCGCCGGCCGGAACTCAACCCACTCGTTAGATGCTAGAGCATCTAGATATAAGTTTTTCTCATCCTCTAAAGTCGTACTTTCGTAGTCCTTTGGAGGAGAAAAACCTATATCTAAGATCCGCTCAATATCGGGGTCCAAGACCCGTAAGTGACTAAGCATATGAGTTTTCCAAACATTAAAATTTGTGCCATTAAATCTAAACAAGGAATTGTGCACTAAATCCCTAGACGACATCTTTACTCTCAAGGCGGTAAAGCCAAACAAGAGAGACGAGGCTCTGATACCAATTGAAAGGTCAACTATGCCCGAGATGTCGCCTAGAGGGGGGGGGGGGGTGAATAGGCGATTAAAACTTTTTCTAATTAGGGGCTTGATAATTGCGGAATAAAACTATGTGTTTAAATTAACAAGCCAACAACCTAATTACTAGGCTCACCTATGTGCACCAACAACTTATGCTAAGCAATTCAAGCAACAAGGTGATAGCAAGATAAGAACTTCAAGCACGAAGGCTATCACAATGTAAATTGCATAAGTAGAAGCTTGGGTATAGAAATAACCGAGGCACGTGGAGACGAGGATGTATTCCCGAGTTCCTCCTTGTTAAGGGAGTATGTCTCGTTGGAGGGGTGTGAGCTCGCCACAAAAGGCCTACTCAAGATGCCACAAAGGCCTCACCCTATTCTCCGATGAACCTCACCCAAGGGATTGGTTCACCTTCCACTATCGGAATCCTTCGAGGCAGATTCCGGAGCCCTTTACAACTTCTCCTTGGGGCACACACCCACAACTCAATTGGGGGCTCCCAAACTCGTGCCGAAGCTTCACAACTCGAAGACTTCGCGGCACCTCCACACCGTCTAGGGTACACAATGCACCCAAGAGGCAACAAGCTCTTGGGAACACAATGCACCCAAGAGTAACAAGCTTCTCAACCTTCAACTTCACGTATCACCGTGGAGAGAGCAACCCGATGCAACTAATGCAAGAGGCAAGAACACACGAAGTGGTCAAGTCCTTCACTCTCAAATTCCAACCAAGCAACAAATGCTTTGGGGGGAATAAGAGAGGAAGAACAAAGGGGATGAGCACAAAGCAACCCCAAAATCTAGATCCACAAGTTTCCCTCACTTAGAGGGGATTTTGATTGGTGGAATGGTAGATCTAGATCTCCTCTCTTGGAACCCTAAAGATGGGCAAGAATCATTGGAGGGAAGTGGAGGAATCAAGCTCTCAAAGATGTGCAACAATGGAGGAGAGAGAGAGCAAAAGGTTCACCAAGAAGCCATTAAACCGTTGAGGAAGAAAACCCATTTAAATAGGAGCCCTGGGAATCTGGCCGTTGGGCACAAAATCCCGCAGGGCCGGTAGTACCGGCCCAAGGGGCGGTACTACCGCACCAAGCAAAACTGCCCCAACGGCTCACTTCAGAGAAGAAAACCCGCAGGACCGGAAGTACCGCGGTGGGGGCCGGTACTTCCGGTGGGCCGGTAGTTCCGGACCCACTTCCGGTCCAAAAGTTGGGAGACCCCGAGAAGTCCAGTGCCTGAAAAAATAAGCGAAAGTTCCTCCGGAATTTTCCACCGGAAGTAGGAGCGGAAGTACCGCTGTGGCCACCGGTACTTCCGGTGGCCCGGTACTACCGGTGCTACTTCCGGTGCAAAAATTCGGGGGAACCCAGGGAGTCCAGTACCCAGAAAAATAAGCGGCAGTAGGGTCGGAACTGGGCACCGGAAGTACCTAGCGGTAGTACCGGTCCAGGGACCGGTACTTCCGGCCAGCAGAGAAAAACAGGCAAACCCTAAAACTGAATAACTTTTGCGTGGCAACTCCGAATCGAGTGAATCCAATTTTGTTGGAAAGAGGACGACAAGAGCTACCCTACAAAAAGTAAAAATATTGAAACCAAGCAATGGAGATTTTGCTAAAAAATGGAAGAGTGAAACCTTCCGCATAGATGAACCGGCAAAATCTCCAAAACCGAAAACGCACAAGTTTTTCATCAAGACTCCGTTTTCTATGATCTTGGGCTTGTTTCGAAGATAATCACAAGCCCTACAAGATCATGCATATACACATCATAGTCTATCATGTGAGGAGGAAAACATAAGGAGAGAGTTTGACCTCTCATAGAAGAGACAAACTGGTAAAGCCTCCGATATCAAAAACGCAAGGAGATATTCATGAGATCCGTTTTTGATGAACTAGAGCTTGGTATGGAGATGAACACAAGCTCTAAATTCTCACATGGATAAAAGCCAAATAAGAACCAATAAAGATGATTGCATGGATGCAAAGGTTTGAGCTCTCCACGAACGATACGATCACGATACTCGGTCGAGAGCCCCTCTTGATAGTACGGCTATCTATCCTATAACCCGGTCTCTAACTAAACAACATGAGACCGGTAAAATAGAAACCCTATCAAGATCATACCTTTGCCTTGCGGATAAATCCACTTGAGGTCGAAGAAGAAGATCTTCATCTCCTCAAGACGAACCACCTTCTTGATCGCGCCTTGCTTGGTGAAGATTCACATGACGCTCCCCCATACACCAAGATGGGGAAAGCACTCCTTCGGCATATCTTCACTTGGCCTTTCTCTCGATGACGAACACCTTGGCCTTGATCTTCTTCCCTAAACCTTGACTCCAACACATGGAGACAAGCAAGCTAATGGACACCTACAAATATAGCTCAATGCAAATATTAGTCCATAGAGATTGTCATTAATTACCAAAACCATGCATGGGATCAACCATGCACTTTCACCCCTTCTTGCCACACTTAAAGCAGGAATTTTCCCTCTTGCAGTCATCTACGAGTGGACGCTTGTGGTAGAACTCATTGCGGGGGTACCCTTCCTTTCTGGGTGGGGTCCAAGTGGTTGGAGGTGCAGTGGCCTGGGAGTTGGGTGGCCAGGTACGTGGCTTCTTGCGAGCTTCTTCGGGATGGTGCTTGCGAGACTCAAACTTGTTCTTGTGGGAATCATAGATGGTGCGGTGTTCCTTCTCTGAAATCAGTGCGGTGTTTACCATGGCTTGAAAATCTGGAAACTGTAGGACGCTGAGCTGGGTCTTGATGGCCTGGTGCATTCCATGGAGAAATCTGTCCTTCTTCTTCTCATCTGTGTTGACATCATCCGGGGCATAACGGGCAAGATCGTTGAACTTGGTCAGGTACTCACTTACAGTTGAGTTGCCCTGAGTGAGTGCTAGGAGTTCCTGCTGCTTCATCTTCATGAGGCTTGAGGGTATGTAGGCTTTACGGAAGATCTCCTGGAATTCAGTCCAGGTGATAGTGGTTCTATTTCCTCTCATATCTTTCTGATTGTCCCACCACACATCGGCTGGTCCTTCAAGATAGTGAGTGACGAAAGGTACCTTGTCTTGATCATCAATGCGAGCGATCTCTAACTTCTTTTCCATGGTACGGAGCCAATCATCTGCTTCGAGAGGGTTGGTGGCCTGCGAGAACTGAGGTGGCCGAGTGCGCTGGAAGTCTTGCAGCTTGGAGCGGGTCGGGCGAGGGGCGTCCTGTGCTTGCATGTAGGTGCCAAATTCTCTCATAATTTGAGTCATGTACAGCTGGTGGCGTTCATCCATCATCAACAATAGCTGGCTTGGAGTTGGTTCCTGTGGGGTTGGCGGCTGTGGGGGCATTGGGTCCATGCCGGCTTGTCGGGCTGAACGGCGGATTGGGGTTCCTTGGCTGCCACTTGTACCTGTGTTGGGCCTCATCCTGGTTGGTTGAAGGTGGGGTTGACGGGTGCCATGAGCTTCCATAAGGGGAGAGAGAAATGCAACACCCAAGAAGATCCAAATAAAAGCAAGAGATAAAACCAAGGCGTTTTTATACAATGGAGAGTTGGGTTACATGACACATGGTACATAATATTATACGAGTAACAAGCCATTACTCCTACATTATTCACGTGCACGTCGGACTACGCGATCGTCGACTACGATACACAACTAGGATGCAAGCGTTATATTCAAAAAAAACTAGGATGCAAGCGCTAATGCTCTTGAGGCTAGCGTCTAGAGCTACATCTCGAGGGAAGTAGCAGGTGCGATGATGTCAATGCCGTTGATGTTCCTTCCCAGCGTTCTGGAGGCGTACGAGGGGAAGGGTGTGCCGATGTCGACGCGGAGACACTGGGCCTAAGGTTCCTGAGTGTATCCAGTGAAGAAGCAAGGAGAGGCGCTAGAACTACGGGACGTGGTGGCTCGAGCGGGAGTGGAGGCGAGTCTTCCTCTAAGCTGGTTAAGGGTAAGAGGAAGGTGAGCTGGGTATGGAGGGTTCTGACGAGAAGGGCTAGGTCCTGGTGCTCTCCCTACCTCGGCGGCAGTCATGCCATTGTGAAGCCTAGGTAGCTGAAGAAGCGTGTCATGTAGATACTGGTGGAGGTGGGAGGTGTACTGGAGTAGGGTGGTGAGTTCTGGAGAGGGATTCCATGGGCTAGGAAAGCGGATATCCCCATTGCTCAAATCCAACCTCGGGAGGTGTGCATAGCGGGTGCACTCCTTCATGCGGGGGTCGTGGGTGCGGAGGAGGATGATGACATCTGCGGCGACTTCCTGGATGGCTTGGGTCTCCTGGTGGTGGATGTCGGAGGAGAGGGAGTAAGTGTGCCCACGGCCCACGGGCGAGGCGCACAAGTAGACGGTGGCGATAAACTCCGAGTGGGTCCCATCAGAATGGGAGGCGAGTACGCGGTATGTCGGGGGCGGAGAGGTTGGGTAGAGGTGTGCCCAAATCTCACGGAGGAATTGCGGCATGCCGGGAACGTTCAAGGCGGGGGTTTCTACGGGTAGCTCGAACGTCATCTGTACCAAGGACAAAAGAGGTGAGTTGCATGGTTAAAATAAACACAAACAGATAGAGAAACAATCAAAGCAAACAAAGCAACGTTCGCTATCTAAGGTTTTCCGTTGGAACTAGGGTATCCTACGGGCAGTTAGGCTCTGATACCAAGCTCTGTGGCACCCCGATCCGGAGATCGAGTTACCCCATATATCAGTCCCAGGAGCACTGAATATATGACAACTTGATAACAGAACATAACCACTTTATTAAGGGGTCGGGAACCGACGATGGATTACAAGGGTCTCATTACAAGGCTGCGCCCTAGCACACACAACAGTTTGTACATTATTTATCGAACATGACTTCATCAGAGGGCGTCAGCGGATTGGCGGAAGCGTGCGACGAAGAGGGCCTAACTCCACAGGGCTCTGCCTGGATACCGGATCTAGTTCTCATACAAGGGGTACTCGGCGACGGGGGTAGGAGGATCTGGCCACATGAAAAGCCAGGTGAGTACATGGAATGTACTCGCAAGACATCAATCCACAATCAACCGTAACCAACGATCCTATATGGCATGGCATGTGCAAGTGCGAGTCCAAGCTTAACGGTTGGACTTAACTTACCTACTTACCTGTGACGAAAACCGTGGCTTATGAGAACGGGTCTCATTTCCACACAATAATATTCTCAACACTTAGGTTCTCAAGTTTGACCAACTCTGGTCCAACCCAAGCTCAGCTTTTGACCAACTATGGTCCACCTCAAGGCTTAGCTTTGACCAACTATGGTCCACGTTTCTGCTCATTCAGCTTTGGCCAACTCTGACCGCTTGGTGGATTTATTTCTCCGTGTTCGACTGGACTGACTCTAGTGTGACTGGACCCAACACCGTTCCTTAGGTAGGAACAATACTAGATTCTAGATTTGACACTCTCGAGAGGTTGCAACTTTTATCCACACGTTGGGGTCTAAGCTTGTACAGCCGGTACCTGCCGCACAAACCTATTCCCCCGTAGCCGTCCGCTCTACCAAGACACTCCTTGTATAGCTACCGACTTACCACTCGGGCTAAGTCTTATGACGAAGTGAATCCGGCACGTCCCCAACTCATGAGCAACGCCTAGCTCCAGAACCTTCACAAGACTAGCCCCGACCACAACTATGCAGTATCCGACTAGACTTGCCAAGTGGGTAGCATCAAAAGAGGTTCGATAGGCTACTAAGCTACGGTCTTCCCATTTCAACGACGCATGGTTGTGCGGGTGTGTTTGGCGAGTGGCACTATAAGACTCAATCTAGTCGACGGAGGCGGTTATCTTTTTAGTCAATTTTATTCTCAACCACAAGACAGCAACAAACGTTAGTCCACAAGATATACATGAGCATAAAATAACCACATAGCAGTTTAGTAAGGTAAAGTAAGGTCAACCGGGCGAGGACGGAGATGTCTCCGGCCAGTAGCAGCCACGGGTCGAGTAAGAAATGAAAATGAGAAACCAACCGGGCGAGGACGGAGATGTCTCCGGCCAGTAGCAGCCACGGGTCGAGTAAGAAATGAAAATGACAAAATCAACTGGGCGAGGACGGAGATATCTCCGGCCAGTTGCAGCCACGGGTTGAGTAAATAAATACGCACACCCCACTCTACGGAAAGTAGACGAGATTCAATCCACGTGGGCGGAGCCCGACATGTATTTAGTCGCCGGCCGGAACTCAACCCACACTTGATGGGTTTATCGTATTGCAGAAAAGTAAAGTTACTTGGAATAATAGGACTGAAAGTAGGCGAGATTCAATCCACGCAGGCAGTGCCCGACATGTATTTAGTCGCCGGCCGGAACTCAACTCACGGAACATGAGTTTATCGTATTGCAGAAAGTAAAAGTAGCATTAGGTCACATGAAATAATAGGCATGAAATAAGACATGTGGGATGCAACTATCGCGCAAACAAGTAACAAACAAGTCAAATAAGGCATCGATGACTTGGGAACGGATGGTTGGGGGCTGATGGCTTGCCTTCTGGTGTTGGATCAACTTCTCCTTCGATAAAATGGTTGGAATCTATTAAAGAAATCAAAACTAGGCATTAAAAACCCTTAAAAAGATTCTCAACAACTTCCCAAGCAAATAAGCTTCAAATATTTCAAAACCAGTGCCATTGGATAGAGAATTTCAAAACAAAGCTACTGCAAAAAGATTCACATTTTTCTGAATTTTTTTGAGAGAGTTATGATCTCCCAAAGTTAACCCTAGCATCTGCCTTTTCTAAAAACAGAAACAAATAAAGAAAATCGTTTCGGAAAAGTTCAAAATCTGACGGGCGGGGCCCACTGGCCAGCGGCCCATTAGCGAACCGGTACGCACGAAGGGAAAGGAAAAAAGGAAACAGGGGCGGGGTGGAGGCCTGCCGGCACGGTGAACTCACCGGCGGCTCCTCCCGGCGGCTGCGGTGTCAGGGAGGCGAGGGAGTGAGAGCAGGGAGGATCAGGGAGGGGAGGCGCAGGTCGTCGGCGTGGTTGTGGGTGCCGGGGAGGTCGGGAGCCGTGGCGGTGTCGGTGACCGCGGAGGCCGAGCTGCGGTCGAGGACGCAGACGACGACTCCGGCCACCAATCACTCTGGCGAGGGCGTCATAGGCTTCTTGGGGTCCTGGATTGGAGGAGGGGTTGGCGAATTGGCGGCGGGGTGGCTCTGGAGAGGGGAATTGCTCGGAGACTGAGCGGCGGGAACGGGCTCGTCGCCGGCTCTCTGGTGCTCCCCAGGAGCTGATACCGGAGGAGGAGAGGGATGAGAGGGAGAGGATGGTGAGGCGCTGCTCGAAGGAGGCCGGGGTGCGCTTTTTATAGCCTCCCGACGGGGTGGTCATCACGGGAGCACAGGGAGGTGGCGGGTGAGCTGTCCGGTGGCAGGGGAGATGACGACGATGGCGTCGTCGGTGTAGCTCGGAGGCGCTGCTGTCGACGGGAATCTCGCGCCTGTGGATAGGAACGGGTGGCGTGGCGCGTGCTGGCGGTCGGGGGGTCCGGGCGGCTATGGCGGGGCGGCGACACGGGGAGGGTGGCGCAGAGGGGAGCGACGGACGGTGCGTCGATGGTGTAGCGGCAGGGGTTGCTGGACGACGGGATTCGCGGGGAGAGGATAAGCACGGCGGCAGTGCGGTCACTGGTGAGGGGGGGCCCGGGCGGCGCTGTGCAGCGGCGCGTCGGCTAGCGGCCGACGGCGCACGGGAGGGTGGCGGCGACGCGTGGCTCAGGGGGGGGTGGTCGAGGGAGAGGAGGAGAAGCAGGGGGCGCAAGAGGAGCTCAGGGGGAGGCAGACCGGCGACGACCACAAAGGGGCGGCGCCGTCGGGCACGGTCACGCCCGTGGCGGCCACGCCACAGGGCATGCCAAGATCGGCATGGTCATGCCATTGGCACCATATGGCACCAAATTGGAAAATTGACCGTGTCACTAGGTGCAGGAAGAGAAGATCTACCAAAGTCTAGATATGATCTTGAGCTAGTTTGCATCTTGGCAGAAGGAAAATTTTCATCGAACACCTTCGGCTGAAAAGGAAAATTGAATTTTGGGCAACTAAAATAAAAGATATTTCTCTAGGAAAATTACAGGAGGTAGGTATTGGTTAGGAGCATCTACCTTGGGGTTTTTAGAATTTTTGAAAAAGTTTTAGTAGGGTTTCCAAAATTGACAAGGTTTAGGCCAGAAAGTAGAACAGGGAAAAACTCCAATATTTTCTTAACAAGGTATGGAATATTTTTGTATATTTGGACTACATACTGGTTAGGTATCCTCCCTGAATTTTTGTAGAATTTTTGAAGATGGTCTTGACCTACTCCCTTTGGAAAGCTAGGGTTTTGGGGTTTTCGGCAGAAAATAAATTAGGGGAAAAGTCAAATATTTTCCTAACAAGTCACCCAATATTTTTGCATAAATGGGTTCTAAGCTAGATGGGGATCACTCTGGAATTTTTGGGGAATTTTTGAAGTCACCCTTGATATAGCTCCTTTGGAAGGCTAGGGTTTAGGTCCCTTTTGTATTAAAGAAAAGACAAATATTTTGTGAACCTTGAGGGTTTTGGAAATGGAGGATAAAATAGAGGGGCAAAGATCAGAAGATACAAATTCAAATCCAAATTTTGGTTTTGTCAAGGAAAATTTTATAGGGCCAAAATTCGGGATGTGACAAAGTCCTGCTGATAAACGGCTGATCTCTCAAGGGCTAACTCCCTTGCTTCCTTGAGTGCGTCCACCGAGTCCTGGCGAGCGAGTTCATTCTTTGTCTCGACATAATTGGCGACTCGTGGCGAATCATGCAGCAAGTCGCTAGGCAGGACGACTTCTGCTCCATACACCATGAAGAAAGGTGTGAAGCCAGTAGATCTGTTGGGAGTTCTTCTTATAATCCAAAGTACTGCTGGCAGCTCCTCAACCCAACACCCGGCGGCTCTTAACAAGGGGACTCGGAGCCTGGGTTTTATTCCCTTGAGCAACTCCTGATTTGCCCTCTCTGCTTGTCCATTGGACTGTGGGTGTGCCACTGAGGCTAGGTCGAGTCTGATGTTGTTCTCACCGCAGAACTTGGCCATCTCTCCAACTGATAAGTTGGTACCATTATCTGTAATGATGCTGTGAGGATATCCGAAGCGTGTTGCTATCTTCTTGAAAAATCTCACTGCTGATGATCCGTCGACTCTGCTGACGGGTTCGACTTCCACCCACTTGGTGAACTTGTCAACTGCTACTAACAGATGGGTCTTCTGACAGGGCGACTTTGAGAAAGGACCCACCATGTCAAGCCCCCAAACTGCAAATGGCCAAGTGATAGGAATAGTTCTGAGTTCTTGGGCTGGCACGTGGTCTTGCCTTGCGTACCTTTGACATCCATCACAAACTCGCACTATCTTTTCTGCGTCCAGATGTGCTGTTAACCAAAAGAACCCGTGCCTAAAAGCTTTTGACACCAAGGATCTGGTGGATGCATGATGACCACAATCACCTGCATGAATCTCTTGCAGTATTTGCCTGCCCTCTTCTGGAGACACACACCTCTGGTAGACTCCAGTGACACTCCTTCTGTACAACTCGCCATCAATGACTGTGTAGGACTTGCAACGTCTGATGAGTTGCTTCCGTTTGACTTCATCCTTTGGGAGTTCACCTCGTAGGAGATATGCAAGGTAAGGCTCTGTCCATGCTGGGATTGCCCGAACCGCTGCCACAAGTGACGACTCTGGATCTGAGAAGGCTAACTCCTCCTCTGAGGGCAACTTGACAGATGGGTGGTGAAGTTCATCCACGAATATGTTTGGGGGTACTTTCTCTCGACGAGAACCGAGTCGTGATAATGCATCGGCGGCCTCGTTCTTACATCTGTCAATATGATCTACTTGATAACCAGAAAAGAACCCGGCTATCTGTTCGACTGCTCTTCTGTAAGCCGCCATATTCGCATCCTTCGAGTCCCAAGTTCCAGATACTTGCTGAGCCACTAGGTCTGAGTCCCCGAAGCACCTGATACGCTTGATGTTCATCTCCTTAGCCAAATGCAGGCCGTGTAACAAAGCCTCATACTCTGTCATATTGTTTGTACAATCAAAATGCAACTGAAGGACATATGCCAACTTATCTCCTTTCGGTGAAGTTAAAACCACGCCGGCTCCTGAGCCCTCTAGCTGTCTGGACCCGTCGAAGTGCATTGTCCAATATTTGGTGTAGGGTGAACTTGGTGAGGATGTGAAATCTGTCCAGTCGTTGACGAAGTCGACCAAAGCTTGAGACTTGATTGCTGTCCTAGGCTCATATGTGATATGGTAAGGACCCAACTCGATTGCCCACTTGGCAACTCGACATGTTGCATCTCTGTTGCGTATAATGTCGGCTAGTGGTGCTGAACTCACCACTTTGATTGGATGCCCTTGAAAATAATGCTTAAGCTTCCTACTTGCAAGGAAAACTCCATAGACTAACTTCTGCCATTGAGGGTACCTTTGCTTTGAATCTGTGAGGACTTCACTAATGTAGTAAACATGCCTCTGTACTGGGTACTCTTTGCCTTCCTCTGCACATTCCACAACTACTATTGCGCTGACAACTCTATCATTGGCAGCCACATATAATAGCATGGGCTCCTTATCCATAGGAGCTGCAAGTACTGGTGCTGATGATAGGGTTTTCTTCAAGCCCTCAAAGGCAGTGTCGGCTTCTTTGTCCCATAGGAATTTATCTGACTTCTTCAGGAGTCGGTAGAGAGGACCCGCCTTCTCTCCGAGTCTTGAGATGAATCTGCTCAGGGCTGCTACACAACCAGTGAGTTTCTGAACATCCTTTAAACAACTCGGCCTCTACAGGTTTTGAATAGCCTTGATTTTCTCTGGATTAGCTTCAATGCCTCTTTCTGAAACAATGAAGCCTAGGAGTTTGCCTGCAGGGACTCCAAAAACACACTTGGCAGGGTTAAGCTTCATCTTGTACTTACACAAATTATTAAAGGTTTCTGTCAGGTCTGCTATCAAAGAGTCAGCTTTCTGAGACTTGACAACCACATCATCCACATAAGCGTGAACGTTCCTCCCAATCTGTTTCTTGAAACAGTTCTGGATGCATCTCTGGTATGTAGCTCCTACATTCTTGAGCCCAAAGGCATTGTCATATAACAAAATGCTCCGAAGGGTGTAATGAAAGATGTCTTCAGCTCATCCTCTTTTTTGAGTCTGATCTGATGGTACCCTGAATAAGCATCCAGGAAACAAAGCAACTCTGACCCTGCTGTAGAGTCAATGATCTGGTCAATACGAGGCAAAGCAAACGGGTCCTTAGGGCAATGCTTGTTAAGACCCGTGAAGTCGATGCACATCCGCAGCTCTCCTGTTTTCTTTGGCACTAGCACTGGGTTTGCTAACCACTCTGGGTAAAAAACTTCCTTGATGAACTCAGCTGCAAGGAGCCGATCCACCTCTTCTCCAATGGCTTTTCTCCTGTCATCATGAAACTTGTGTAGACCTTGCTTAACTGGTCTTGCATTAGGGTTAACATGTAAGCAGTGATCGGCGAGTTCTCTCGGGACACCTGGCATGTCAGATGGCTTCCATGCAAAGACGTCCCGGTTCTCACGGATGAACTCGACGAGCGCGCTTTCCTATTTATTAGAGAGGTGCGCCCCAATGGTGAACTGTTTGGAAGAATCACCAGGGGTAAAATCAACTTGCTTTGTGTCCTGACTTGAATTTATCTTCTCCTCTGTGGACGGCTTCTTAAGGACGAGTTGTCCTCCGGGTCCACGTTTGCTTTATATAATTTGAGCTCTTCTTGGGCACAAGCCGTCTCGGCCATAGCTGCATCTCCTATTTCACACTCCAATGTCATTTGTCTGCTGCCATTAACTGTAATGACTCCTGCTGGACCTGGTATCTTGAGCTTCAAGTAAACATAACATGGTCTGGCCATAAACTTAAAGTATGCTGGTCGACCAAAGAGAGCATGGTATGGACTCTTGAGATCTACTACCTCAAAAGGCATAATTTCTGAACGAAAGTTCTCCACTGTGCCAAAAGCAACCTCAAGATAAATCTTACCGATGGGCTTGGCTGACTTCCCTGGTACGATTCCATGAAAAATTGTCTCAGTGGGTATTAACTGCCTATCTTGCAGCTGCATCCTCTTGAACGTGTCATAATATAATATGTTGATACTGCTCCCACCATCCATGAGTAACTTGTTCAATGTGTAGCCCCCAACTTGAGGTGCTACCACCAAGGCAAGCTGCCCTGGGTCGTCGACTCTTGGTGGATGATCTGCCCGACTCCATGTGATGGTTTGCTCTAACCACCTGAGCCACTGTGGGATTGCCGGCTCCACTACATTAACAGCTCTAACTTTCAATTTCTTGGCACGCTTGGACGTGCTTGTTGTAAAGACATGATAACTACCACAACTCATATTCTGTGGCCGAGTTGTGACATAATATTGCCCATTTCCATCGTGAAGCTGCTTCGGGTTCTGCTGGAACCCGCCCTGCTGGTTGCCTCCTCCTTGAGGTAAGTTAGGATTATTGCCGGCTCCTCCACCGTGGTTGCCAGGTCCTCCATCACCATTGTTTCCTCTATATCCATTGTTGTTGCCTCTATTTCCTGGTCCTGGGAACCTGCCACGTTGCAGATCCACACACTGTCCCAAGGTATGACCACACTTCCCGTTTCTGGCATGTTTAGGGCATGGACTCGCCAAAACCTCCTCTGTGGTTGGCCTACGCCCTTGATATCCTTGAGAATTGTTGTCCTTGCGTCTGACCCCAGTATTTGTGTTAGCTACCAGGTCAGAGTTGTCTCCATATGGCCGCTTGTTACCTCCCTGGTTCTGATTTTGATTTTGGTTCTGGTTCTGACTGTTGCCACCATGTCCTTTATTCCCCTCCTCCTGATCCTTTGTTTTGTCTGTGGCAGCGTGCTTATTAGCACCCGCCATGATTTCGCCAATCGTAAGGGGAATACCTTGATTCAGGCTCTCCTTCATACGACCCAGCTTCCAACTCAAGGGATTGTAGCTGCAATTTCTCTCCATTGCCATTAGCACTGAAATTGGTGGGAGTCCTTGCGAGGAGTTGATGATCTCCGACACCTGCTTCATCCAATGCCTTGCGGACTCGCCCTTCTTCTGAACACACCGCTCCAAGTCCTCTATGGTACTAAGCTTTTTGCATGTTCCCTGAAAGTTCTGTATAAAAGCCGCCTTCAACTGCTCCCAAGAATTGATTGATCTAGGAGGCAAGTTACGCATCCAAACTTTGGCTGCTCCCTCCATCATAAGGTACATGAATTTGGTGCATAGACTACCTGTGGCATCGCAGATACTCATCGCCATCTCATATGTGCCCAACCAAGAAGTCGGGTCCATGTTTGGCTCATAATTGCGAACTTTGCGCGGCTCCTTGAAGTCGCTGGGGAAGGACTCAAACCTGATGGCATCTGACAGGCACTCTGGTCCTGTTAGTGAAGGAGAAGCACCAGGAAAAGTCACCTCTGTGTGCACCCGGGTTGGCTGAGGCTGGTTAACTACACCAGCTAGGGCTCTGTCCCTCTCAGCCTCCCGAGCCCTGGCTGCCTCCCTTTCTCGTCGTTGTCTCGCTTCATCAACCACCATCTGAGCTCGTGAGGCAGTTGGTATGTTTGCCCTGTTCCTCTCTTGCTCGCGGCGCCTTGCGCTTGTGGAGTTGGCCGGGTGAGACTCGTCGTGTCGACTCCTTGTGCCAGAGTTAAACGGTGTCGAGTGCAGCCTACTAGCATCTGAAACGTTGGATAAAGAGCTTGCTGAGTCATTGTTGTCTTCAGCATCTCAATAGCACGGCGGGTCTCCTGTCCCGCTGGTCCTTCTGGTATCTCGATGTTCTCCTTTCTCATAGTTGCCGCGAACGTTGTCCATTGGGTTAGAGTAATGCCCTTCTGGAGTACGAAAACCTGCCAGGTGGAGGTCCCATACCACCTGCTGATCCTCCTCCGACTCCTCCTTCAGGTGGTGGTC